>VNWY01000679.1:0-32281 GCA_009869845.1 Pseudachorutes palmiensis | reverse complement strand
CTTTACGTCCTGAGTATCGCAACTACGAATCGCTTCGAAGAGAGCACGATGCACAGATCGTCAAGATCGCTCTAGACTCTGGAATTCGATGTGAGTATACTTGAAGATCCTGTACATTTTGGAAAATTATTCTTCCCGTAATATTGCAGTTTCTCCAGAGCAGTGGTCGTCTATTCTGTACGGGGACAGCAGCCACAAGCCACATATGCAGAGTATCATAGATAAGCTCCAAGCGCCTCAAACATTCTCCCAAATGACCACGGAATTTCTCGTGACAATCCAACGCTTGACTGATCCAGATGACAAGAACTTCTTTCTATCGATTCATCCACGCTTCCAACTTTTAGCGTCGATTGAGATCCAACCTGGTAAGGTATCATTTTTGCTTTAGAGCGAGGACTTCCTTTGAAATCGAAAATTAAATTGTAAAATTGCAGAGTCGCCGCCACTGCCTTGGACTTATGTTTCCCAAGTGCTGGAAGCCGTTCACTGGGTTCTCCTCTGCTTGTTCAAGTTTCCACCAAAGAGTAAACCGGCACCGCTTCACAATTCCCAACATCGAGCACCGCGTGTATCGCCATCATTCTTGAGGACTGGTGTGCCTCCACAAGGAATGCCTGTCTTGCCACCGCCACCACCACCGCAGCAATACTTTCCAAACGCAGGGAGCAGAGGAGTGTTGGCAAATGGTTTCCCGACACTTCAGCAAGCCCATGGAGTTAGCAATCATTGTCCAGAAGGACGAAATGAGATCAACGAACTCCTCACGGAATCCAGGATCCTACGTGCCAGGATGAAAGAACTTCAACAAAAGTATGGCAACTTTGGCTTTAATTCCTTTTAATTCATTGACGTCGTTTTCTCCCATGTTTTAGAATGCCAAATTCCTTGGAGTTGGCCCAAGCTCTAGAGCAAGAAGCCGTTGGGCTGGAAGAGGAAGCCACGAGGATGATTCAAAGTGTCAGTATCCACTGATTTCAATCGGAGACTTAATTAATCAATTTTAAGGATTTCGGTGACGGTGAACTTGAGCAAAATTGTTCCAACAAAAACTAATTTATTTCTCGATTCTTCTGAATCATGTCAAATGTTATGCCATTTCCGGCAACCAACTCTATGAATCATCATAATAGCTCCAGTAATGTCAATGTTTGACGAATCAAGTAAATTAAACGTTTTAGAACAATTCTAATGCACTCGGCACACTACGAATTTACATGTTTTACTCAAATGGGACATTTTCAGATGCTCTCCGACCAGAGTAAATGCAGTCATTGACACTCACCCCTTCAAATGAAGCACCAGCCAGGACAAGTGGGACTTTTGCTGCTTTTATGAAGCGCTTAGCAGCGTCAACTTTTTCAGAGTGGCCTACAGTGTACTGTGGTATACACTGTGGGGAGTACTTGATGTTAATCACGTCAGGGGCCTTGGTGATTCCCAGCGTTGCTTTCAAGTACCTCAATACCAAGTCCTCTATAGTGCTGTTGGACGGAGTTCCTTCTGAAGTGTACTTGCTGATGACAGTGAGAATGGTGATGTCGCCTTGATCAAAAATGCAGGAGTCAAAAACCACACCCAGGAGACCGTCGATTTCAGGAGTATTCTGAACTTCATTGGAAGGGACTAGGAAGCCGAACCCACTTTCAGAAAGAATGCTTGGATCATTGTACATGACGTTTGTGACTATGACATCGGTTCCTACAATTGATTCCAGAACTTGCCACAGTGTTGGGAATGACGGCCTTGACCTTTTTATGATCCCAGCCAATGACCAAGAGGGAATGGCACTAATGATATAGTCACAAGGATGGGAGCCACTGGTACCGGCTGAATTCTCATACTGGATTTGAATTGGTTTGATTCCATCCTCTGAGAATTGAATTGAATTCACACTCGCGTCGTGGTAAATGGTGACATCCATTTCTTTGGTGAGCACTTCCTCAAGTCGTTCGACGAGTGTTTCCGTTCCATTTTCAAGGCCCCATAATGCCCACTTTTCCTTCACACTGGTGAGGCCGATGTTTGTCATCCCGAATCCTTTATAGCCTGGGATCTCTAGGAACTCATCAATCTTGGAAGGATTATCCCTGAACTTTGAGATCAAGGCTCCTAGTACTACTGATCCATGATTCTGCTCGTATTCGAATAACTTTGCCATTGTCAACTTGACAGAAATCTTCTTGGCATCTCCAGCACAGATCCCCCGAATGAGCGGATCTATAGCATAAGTAGCAATGTCAGAACCGAAACGTCGTTCAATAAAGTTGTAAACGTTGTCGTCATTCCCTTTCTGTACAAAAAGAATTCCTGTTTTATACTGAGTGACCGGGGTCAAAGGGTTTAGGGACTTACGTATCTTGTTGTGAAGAGATCTTTCAGAATGGCCCTTACAAGAGGTCGTTCGAACGGAGGCGTTGTTTTGAAAATGATTGATAAATCTGTGGGAAGACGGACAAGTTGACCTTTCGTGAAGATGGAACGATTTTTGGACACTGGATGGGACTTGGGCACGAAGAGAATTTGATTGTCCAGCCCAATTTCCTCAATAAGGTCGAGTGCATTCAATCCACTGAGGCCAACAGGTCGGAATGACCGTGGTCCAGTGTCATAATAAATCCCATCTTTCCTTATCGACTGAATCCAGCCACCACATCGGGAAGACTTCTCAAAAATAATTGGTTTTACAGTATCCCCAAACTTCTTCCGTATGTAATATGAAGCGGACAGGCCGGATATACCACCGCCAAAAATAGCGACAATCATTGGACTTGACATCTGAAAGTAAATGAAACAGTTTCCAATGAGACTTGAACGATTTCGCCCTAAACAAATACTGGAACACTGGAAAGAGAGCAGGATTGACGTCTCTCCAGTCAGTCCAGGAATTTTCAACAATTAACTGAATTGATTGATTGCCCATCAAAAAAGTCTAGAAAATGGATTTTCGCGTGTTGCTGCTTTTGCTAGTCATTGTCCACGACGGGAGCATGCTGCCAATCGGAGGCATCGAGAACGAAGATTTGCTTCCCATCGTGGACTTCGAATTAACTAGGATGACATTTGAAAGGAATACTATACCTGACTTTGATTTTATTATGGTCGACTCCCATGTGACGCACCGCTGGGATGACCTTCCGACTGCTGATAAGAAGCCAAAATACTGGACTGATGAAGATATGGACGATAATTGTGGCCCTTCGCTGAAACTCCAGTTGCTCAATTACGGATATGAACCGGCTATTCTTTGCTTCCGGAAAGACATTCTGACCAAGGAGGACTTCCACCAGGCAAGTTGACACACTGAAAAAAAAACACAAATGCTAAAATTACTGTTGCCTTCCTACTGACAACTCATGCTCAGCTTTTTACTCTAAATATTTATCCATTAGCATGTCATGTCTTCTTCTTTGTCCGGGACAGCGGGCAGTGTTTCACATTTATGTACATTTCACATTTTTGTCACAGAAGGACGTCCTTTAGCTAAATAAGTATGACCTTACCTTACAGTCTACAGGTAGTTTCAGATGTGATGTCACCCACCCCTTGTTCCCTGGTTGATTGCTTGTCCGGGATAACTTTTTCAGTCCTGATTAGTGATTAGACACGGGAGAACGGTTTTTTTTTACTAAGCAATTAGTTGACCACAAGACAAGACAAAATCAGAGAACATGTGGATTTCCGCGACCGCCCTAACTTGCAGACTCTCAGATTTTTAACAGCGTAAATTGAACCTGATGCGCATGCCCTAGTCACAGCGACACATTTACAAGCATGCCCAGTACACCAGCGCCGAAGTTTTAAAATGCAGTTTCCAATACTTGCAAAATTGACATCCTTTCTTTCGCTATTTGCAGGGATTTCTGCTGGAGATGGAAGGGAAAACGTACACCGTGGAACAGGCTCTGGAACTGGACCAATCATCCCAACCAGTCACTGGCTACGTCCTGGGTCAACTGAACTCGTACATCGAAGGATACTTTATCAACCAGTAAGTACAAACCACTAATAATGTCAACCCTTTCCACTAAAGTCTACACTTTTAAACTTTTACAATTCCACAGGACATTTTATGGATTTTTCACCCTCTTTTTCGAAGAAGGGGCGTATCATGTCCACTTCCATGTGGAACCTCATCAAAACGTACATCTGGTATGATTCACTTTAAATAAAATCCATGGAGAACTTTGGAATTTAATCATTTTTAATCATCAAAGTACAAGAGAGGACTTCACATTGAACCCAGAGGAACCAAAGATTCCATTCTGTTTGAATATATCCCTCATTCCGACATTCGTGGGTCAAAACAAGGTTCAAATACCACCATTCCACCGGCCACTAACACTCCCACTCCATCAACTACTACTACTACCGCTCGTCCAAATGCCACTAGTCCTCCGGTTGAGAATAGGAATAAACCAATTCCGACAACAGGCAAGACTACGATTCGCCAAGAGGTTACGGAAGAATTGTCCACCACGGAACCTTGGGGCACTACTATAATTTATTCAAGCGAGCAAAGTGAGCTAACTGAAGAGTTACAAACCAGTCCCATCCCAACTAAATACGATCATCTACTCTTCTCCTGAGATTTCAACCGATGAGATGAGCACAAGTCCACTTCCAACTACGATCATCTACTCAACTAGCGGCTATAAGGTCATGGTAATCAGTCCGATTTTGATGGATGATGTGACCAACGCGGTCATTGAGCCTGGCTTCGCTAAACTGCAATGGAATGGAATCAGTCAGCCAATCTGCACAATGAAACACGGGATACTTGCTTTGAAAATGACATGGCCAGGTCCTGAACAACTGCCAGAAACCTTCCCCCCACGACAGTCTACGTTCACCAGGGCTTCACTCTCATTTATCGTATACAAATCAGGAAGGTGGTCCCAATAGGTGCAATCAAGTGACGTATGTTTTGAAATATGCAGAGAAAATTGCCTGTAAAACCACAAAAGAAATTGGTCATTATTTGATCCAACCTGATTCTGTTGTTGATTGAGTATGGAAATTACTTGGCAAATTCGAAGAGGCGTCTAAAATGTGAACGAAGGCCAGACTCCATGGATTCGACGTCAGTGAACATTGGGGAGTTGACGATAGGAAGAACTTGGGGGAAAGTGGGGACTGGCGGTGGCTCCAGTGGGACGTCGTACATGTTCAGTCTCTTCAGCATCTCATCACGGCGACTCGAAAGCTGTCGAACCCCAAGTGGGTGACCTGGAAAGGCCAACTGGTTGTGTCCATCCAAGGCGATTGATGAGACTCAAGTATTGGTGGGTTGCTGCTTTCCCAACAATTCCAATCTCATCGTAGTCAATGTAGTCAGTCCAGTCAGTCTAAAAATGGGAGGCTAAATTGCTAAACTGGAAATGAACGTGAAGAAATTAAAAGGAGCTTACAAAGTCCCCTTCCATAAGCGTGTGGAGCTGGACTGGAAGGCACTGCGGCGGGAGTGCTGGGACGTACAGGGACTCTTGGTGGAATCGTGGATCTTCAATCCAAAGTGCCATGCCATTTACTAAACTGAAATAAAGTACAATAAATGCAAGTCTTATACCACAGCTACTGACGCATAAACATGCTATTACATGTAAAACTTTTGAAGCCTTTCCAAAACGTAGGCCATGTTCTCGCTTCCATCGCCACTTCCATCCTCGTTTTCTATTCTACTGATCTCCACAGTGTAAAACTGGAGCGTTTCATGAAGCCTCTTCTTCAGCTTTTTCAGAAATCCAGTGTTGATGAGACCTTCAAAGAAGCGTTCTCCCACTCCACTTCGATTTTCACTGGGAGATACACAAATTGATTACAAAGGGCTACCAGAAGTAGCAAATTGCCTCACCTTGAACCGGCACGGTGGAAGTACTTGAGGAAGAATTTCTGCCAGAAGATCAGGAGAAGTGGGTGAGTGAATGGAAGGTCAAGGGCATGTTGGGCCCATCGATAAATGCTCAGGTAATTGCTCGTCGTAGAATACTTTGTTGATCCACAGGCTTTCTAAGAGACAAAGTTACGCAAATCGTTTAATTAAATCCTGTGAAAGATACTAAAAACTTACCTTCACTGCATTTTCCAGAGTTAGTTTTGGATTTGTGAGAGACTTGGCAAGGGATTTCCAGAATCCTGATTGGATCTCGAGGTTGGATTCAATTGTGAGAATAAAGTAAACCAAGTATGGCATTTGTGGGTAGGAAGTACTTGGCAAAACGGTTGTTGCGCTGTATGACCAATTGAACAGGAATGAGGCAATCCCAGAAGAACTCTGGACTGGGATTTCCTGGGAATACAAAGTAAAATTATCTGAATATTCCCTTAATAACACACTTTAAAACTTGCATTACTTTGTACATGGCGTTGAAGAAGTCGTGAAATGTGGCTTTACAATCCTCTTCTGAAAATGCAAAGCGAGCGATGACATCTAGCAAGTAGAGGACATTGTTGTCCTTATTCCAACCCTGGATCTTCGTCAACAGATTCAACCAGAGCAATATCAAACGCTTCCTCGTCGTCCCAAATCTATAGAAGGAAGAATTAGTCGTGAACTCTCACAAAAAAGGAAGTTAACAACTCACCTGCTGTGTTGTTCCAACTGCGTGTGAATCATTTCTCCAAATGTTTTTGTAAATGTGCCTGGAAACTCTGTAGTAATGAGACTCTTGGCCATTCGGACGTAAGTCATGTCAGCATTCAATAACGCCGTCAGGATATTTCTGAATCTGAAACAAAGAAAGGAAACGGTAATGAAGCTCAGGTATTTTGAATCAATTCTTGATCTAAAATTGACTACTCCAGCGTAAACCAAGTTAAAAGTTGCTTACTTTTTCACAAGTGACGATGGCCTCTTTGGCCCCTGTGAAGAGTGGGACCAAGTAGAATAGGAGGTTGATCACGACTTCGAATTTGGAATTCTGGAGAAGGACTTGGAGGAGATCGAATCCTTGGGTGCAGAGTACAGGAAGTGAGTGGCCCAATGGAGTCATCAGCAATGCAACTGCACAACCAACTGGGTTCTTCTCATCCATTGCTTTCTTCAAAACTTCCAACTTGGCGTGGCTCTCAAACGTTGGTAAATTCTAAAGAAAAGTTGTAACCAATTACTTGAATCAAAGGTCATTGTAATCTAGCCACGTCTTACTGATATTATATTGCCCATCCGAGGTGCAGTTGATTTAAGACGGTCAAAGCTGTGGAGATGAAGCCGTTTGATGATGTCCCATGCCCATGAAGTGTAAATCCGGGTTTCTTGTCACCCAGGCTGAGAGCTGTTTCACACTCTCCGAAATGACGTTCTGAGGTCTCTCCCATTTGAAGTGGGATTCAACAACGAGCAGTGCAACCTAGAAGGAAGGATAAACTGATTAAAGAGAGTTTAGCGTTGAGTATGTGCTTTTACTACTCACACGGGAATGAATTTCTTGTGGAAGGAAAAGTTGATCGGAATCCCCGTATTCCCAGTTCATGGATTGAAGCACGAAACGGGCAACTTGGTTCTCCAGCGAAAACGTGTGAAAGTGGAGCATCCAATGAGACAAAAGTTGCAAGTCTTCTACCGTTGGTTTCCATTGGTCGAATGCTAATTCCCGAACTAGGAAAAGTGCCATCTGAACGAAAGTTATGAAGTGCCATTCAAAATCAACATTAAAATTAGATCATCTTTGGAGCAGCAATGTGAATGAACTGTGGTTTCTGATTTACCTTATCCAAAACGCTCATTTTCTGTTTGATATTACGCAGAAGATTGGAAATGACACGGGGATAGCGACTCAAATTCCCAAGTAAATCTCGAACATTCTTCGAACAAGCGTCCTTTGTCACCGGGCTCAAAAAGCCGATCTGAAAAAGTTTACAACTTTGCATTCTTTCCAGTCAAGGACTCAGATATCACGCCGTAACCTGGCTTCAATTACCTGGAATAAGTGGGATGTCACCACTTTGACAAACTGGTTCTCCTTCCCTTGTCTCGCGAGGGCCATATTGGACGCAGTTGTGAGCGTGTAAAAGGCATTGGACTCTGTCATGGCGATCAACTCGTGCTGGAAATCGCTGGAAACGTCCTCACTGGAGTCCCACTTGGTGAGGATAGAGTAGATTTCCCAGAGCATCGGCGTGGAGACCAAGTGATAAGGAACAGAAGCCAGGAACTGACACATCCCCACATTCTTCCCAGTCAAGAGGATGCTCACGGCGTCATATGAGGAAGATGTCATACTCACTGAAGACAGGACTCAACCCACCGTAGTTACGCCAACCTGCTTCAATGAATACTTCCATTTGGTCAGTCACGTATTGCGTCGTGTGGAGAATCAGGCGACCAACGAGCTTGACCAGTTGTCGATACCTTACAAAAACTCAAATTAAAATTAAACCTTTCGCCAAGGAAAAGTGAAACTCACGAGTCTGTGTATTAGTAAGTGACAAGTCCATTGCCTAGAATGGCGATTAGTTTGAGTACAGAATGCTCTGAGCAGATTTGTGGGTCAATTGCATCCTCATCTCCTTCTTTGTAGACCAACAAAACCCTTCGGAAAATTGTGTCAAATGGCACCTAAATAGTAATGAACAAATAGCTAGTTGGATCCGTTTTTTGGTTTGTTACGTTTCACTGCTCACCTGTTGAAGCAAAGCGATTAAATCCGTTTCTTTGAAGAATGGATTTTCCTCCGGGTCATCGTCCCCGTCAGTCCACCACGACCCACTGGAGTGACGGATCGTGTGGTGAAATGCCAGTTTTATGAGCGATTTGGTACTGACTTAGAAGCTCAGAGCGTCTGGGCACTGGGCTCAAAATAGTTGATAGAAACGTAAGGGCGTAGTCCAGGTGAAGATGAGTGAAGGAAGCCGTGTAATCTCCAGGATTCGTTGGAATCGGGATAGGAGGGACTTGGACCAATGGTGCAGCGAACTTTGCCACAACACGGGGCGGTAGACGAACGACATGGTTCAGTAAAAAGACATTGATCTTCAATAGTTGCGATACGAAGAAGGAGCCCGGAGCATCGACTAATCCAATCCTGGCAGTCCTTTGTAAATGAAGTGTGGAGCAACGGCTTCCGTAAGAAGTGGAAGAAAACCGTGATTGACCGCTTGAGTAACTTAGCCAGACCCCTTACATCCTGCGTCGGGTATCCACTCGCATAATTCTGAATCTGAAAACTCTCAAGATTAAAATGTCCAAAGGATTTGAATAGGAAGTGTTCTATCTGCGTCCTTGAGAGCTGGACTGAATAAGTGAACAAGGAAAAGGAGTCCTTGAGCAACTCCTTGATATCTTTCAACGTCCGAGTCAACTGGGCAAATATAGGTGGACTAAACTCTGCTTCATGAACCTTGTAGACTGCAGTTAGCGTGACTCCGTCTTCACACGTTGTTGTCTGGCTCAATTGCTTTATATTCAGTGACCACACCCGTTTCTCCAAGTCATCGCAGCTTTCTTTCAGAGTCGCCAGCGACTTTTCACATCCGATGAGATGACCACAGGATCTGAGGTAGTTGGACAGTAGTTCAAACAACTCAAATCCTTCACAAGCGGGTGACAAACTGTCCAGGAACTGAACCACACAAGTTGCATTGTTCTCCAGTAAGTAGTTATTGTAGAGTGGCTTGATGTTACTCTTTTGACTAGGCTTGGCATCAGCCTTGAACACGTCCGTTTCCTCCTCAATGGAGTCTAAAGGCTCAAGTGGCTTCGGGATAGAGGGAAGACTGTAGAAATCACCAGACTCCAAATTCACCGGAGCGCTGGCAGGGATACTAGGAAGAGCCTCTTCACAAGGGTCAAGGTCTTCTTCCGCTTCCTCAGGGAGTTCATCCATTACCTTGTCATCATAGGTGTGTACCACCGAGTCCACTTCATCTACAAATGGTGGTGGTATCACCAGGGTCACATCAGCATCAGAAACCGGAAGGGATTCACTTTCCACCGATGGTTCTCCAGTTCCAGTATCTCTTGTGTCTTCCACTTCCGGTTCTGGAGGTGTTTCAAGGGGACTCTGGAATTCCTCAAGGGAAGGGGCTTCCGGGACATCTCCACTGATGTCCCCTTCTAGTCCTCGTGATTCCTAAAAAGTAAACTAAAGTAAAAACAGTGGCACATCAAGAGTGACAGCGTGACATTTGACATTAGTCACAAGGTCATGTAAAGTAGTAAAAAGTTAAGAGCAAGTACCCGTTGTTGTTGACGTTTCGATTTCTTTTTCTGTCGTTCCATTTCGCATATCTCCCGTTGTGTAGGGTAGTGTTCTGTTACTAACTTAAATCGTGTTAATTACTTCTCTGTCGAATAAGAGGTCAATAAGGTTACCTTTCGATGTCAACAAGAGAAAGACAAGTGGATGAATCAGCTGGTTTTTGTTGTTTTCCGAGTGACCTTGGATTTGGCTCTCGTGGGTTAATTCCTGGTCCACCTGGGCAGGAGATGGCACCAGCTTCCATCAATAGAGACACAGAGGGACGCCATGTTCAGACACAAGCAAAACACATCAGTTGACCTTTGTAAACACAAGGAAGGGTCAAAGGTCACTTGGATTTGGTCTCATTCATCACCGAAGTGTCAATTACCCACAAAACTTCTCATTCATCCAACCACTTCTCAATCAAAATCAAGACATCCTTTTGCACAGGAAAAACGCCAGATCATTTTATTCTTCAAAACTTCTCAAGAACCGACGGTAGGTCCAGTTTCGTCGTCATTTGTGACGTGAGTCGAGAAACCAAAGTTCAATTGCGTTGTCAATTTGACCTGGTAGCTGGGGTTTGTTAGATGACCTCTGACCCTTTAGAATGATTCATCAACCTAACCTGGTTACACACAGCGATGTCAAACATCACCATCACCAAAAGGTAAGGCAATAACACAAGCCAAATGGTACCAATTCAGGTATACCACCAAAGACCAAAGTGCTTGCTCATTGCTAAACAATGTTCTCTAAGCTTACGTTGAAGTATTGTTAGGTTAGATCTACTTTAGCTTAATTTGCAACAGTTAATTGGTAACGTTGTTGTTCATTCGTCATTCGTTGGATTCTAGGTACGGAGCATCGCATATCGCTGGAACTGGACGTCGTTGTTTTGACGGAAGTACATGGGGGTTCGAAAAGAAGATATGGAACTAAGACGACCTTGTCGTAAAGCTCACGTTGCGACGCGTTGCTGTGTTTAAAAGACTTCTGAAAGTGTGTAAATTCTTGGAATATCTAAAGTCTGTAGCGTAATTCTTGGATTTCGTTTGTATTGTCAATTGTTGATCTTTGTAATTGTTTGCAGGTGAGACAATGGGCCTAATTGATGTCGAGGTAAGGAATACTCTATAGAAACTGAAAGTGGTAGTGAATTAAAAGTATTTTTGTTGTAGGTGAGCCTGCTTAGTCGCTGGTTCTACTTGGGAGGGAGAAAGGTTGTGATCGCTGAAGTGCATGCTGAATCCTCGTTGCTTCCAGCAGTTCTTCCATACACTCCGAGGAACGTAGATGCTACTCTACTCCACCTCCTCCCGTTTAGTATTCTTCCTTTCCCCACTTTCCCTGCAGTACCCACTCCTACCCTCCTGACCCTTGACCTCAAGCACACCAGCACAGACGAGCTAGGAGCAAGTGATCCATCGGCCTCAATCTCAACACAACGAAACAATAACAGAAGCATGGCAAGTGTCCATCCGGCACAAATTATTCAACCAGTCAACAACAATCTAGGCAACAACAGCGTCACCCAGTCTTCAGCCTCATCCGCCCGCTGCAGAAGAAAACAAGCAAAACCAAGGCGCAAGAAAGGTAAGACATTACAATTCACTTTTATTCCAAAATCCTTCAAGGGTTCATCGGGGCAAAACGAAATGCACATCAGAATTGTTGGAAATGAGGCAACTTTGGGTTTTCTCCGAGGGTAGCCTCTTCAGACTGAGTTTGACGCCGTTTACAGTTTTGATTTTAAATCAGCAGCGTCTGAATTATTACGATAGTTGTTTGCAGTTTTGTTTTGCAGTTCTGAGATGAATCCTGACTGGCTATAAGGAATGATTCTTTAGTTTAATATTTAATTCATTAGCGAGAGTATGATTAGGATCGAAGCTAATTAGAGATTCTTAAGCTCCTGTTCGTTTAGGCATTCTCGGAGTCCTTTTCCCTTGAATCTAAGATGCTTTTCTCTTGATTCTGTGAGTCTAAGGGTATTTCTGGGATCGGTAACTGCCAGGTCAACTCAGATTGTTTCTACAATTTATAGCTTTATGGTTGGAAAAGTTTTGAACTACTGGAGCTATAAGCCAAGGTGTTTTTTGTAGCAAGGAAAGTCACAAACGGTTTATTGTGTTCCACCTCCAGGGAAGCGATTTCTCCTCCGCCTTCCCAGTAGCTTCGTTTCTAAATCCGACGGAAAAGGAATTAGTTTACTGCTCCCTTTTGCCCATTACCTTGACTAAAAACAAAAGGACTCATTGAGAAACCTCGCATGGCTCTTAACTGTTTTTCCCTTTTTCAAAGTCCACCTGCCACAAAGGGCCAAAGTTTAAGACAGAAAAGAAGGGGAGGGATCCCTTAGAGCTCATTTTCATTCATCCACGTCGACCTTTGTCCCCTCCTTTGCTTTCGGTTCTTGACGTTCCGTGTGTAATGAATGGCTTCCTTCGGATTGGATGAGACAAGGAAGGTAGCCATGATGGGGCCAAAGGTGTTCTCCTTCCGCATCTTCTGCTGAGGGCTCAAAATCCTCTTCTTCTGACTCACTCTCTCAACCAATCCTATAAAGCCATTTTTTAGTTTGTGAGATGAATGACGCACACCTAAAGGTACGGAATTGACACATCCCTTTTAATTGTGGTTGTCAGGCGACATCGACGATCCTAATTAGGGGGATACTAATTAACTCTCTCTCTCTCCACCTTGTCGCCTTCCTGTTGCCGTTGCGATGTCTCCCTTGCTGCCATTTCCACACAACCGCAACCGTGTTCGGTTTGGAAAATGAAATGAGGAAAACTCCGGGTTTGTTTTTTTGGAATTGCGAGTGTTTGTGGTTTCCTCCATTTCATTCCAGGTTATTAGCACCTAGGTTTTGATTGTTTTCAAGGTGTGTGGTGACAAAAGTATTCTACTAAAGGTTAAAAGACAAAGACAATGGGACCATTATTATGGTGTTTTGATGAATTCTCCAACAATGAGACTAGGCTATTCTTGTTCCCAGTGTGTGGCTAATCTCAGTGTTTGAAGGATGTTGTAATCTGAGAAGGGAAGATTGAAGATGCTTGGAAGATACCTTCAGATGCTTTTTCTTTAGTCCTAATTCCAGACTAGTTGAGTGAGGACGGTGGGAACAGGGCACTGTGGAGGGTAGGGATGCTGGAAGAAGAAGGGAGAATGGAGCTGGGATGTGTGATGAGTGCCAGGGACAACTATGAGACTCCAAGGTAGGAACACATGCTCTGCCCTGGAGATCTGTAAAGCCCATTAACATTGCACACGGGAATTAGAACGGAGAAGGGGAAAACATTCCCTCATCACACGGTGCTTTTTTTCGTCTTTCGGAGATTTCGGAGAGTTCGGATGTTCATCTCTCTCCTGCCATTAGGCCTTCTCTCTTCCCTGTCTCCTCTCAATCCAGCTGTTGTTGTTTTCAACGGAGCTTCTGCTTGGTAACTTCTTAAGGGTGGACGGAGACTCTGGAAGAAGAGCTCTGGATATTATTTCTTCTCAGAAATCTCTAATCTGGGGCCATGATTTATTTATTTAGGCAAAGGGCTCCTTGCTCCCTTTGTCTCCGCTACACTTTTTAATTACAGTCCCAGTTGTCTCGAGAATGAGGAGGGAGGTGATAGTTAACTTCCGGCCGAGCAATCATAAAATTATTCCAACGCTTGCATCCATCTGCTTCACACTCAGACTAAAATGTACCTGCCAATAGTGCCAAGTGTCCACTGAAACAGCTTAAAAAACTAAATCTAAAAACATCAAAACTAAGTTAGAAACATCAGTTCCCCACAATGTCAATTACATTCAGTTTTGGCCAGCTCTTGACGCCATTCTAGAAATCTCCATTTTTCTTCCCCCTATCCAGTCGTAATTAAAGTTGAAGTTGGTGTTGGTAAGGTAGTTTCGCTGTGTTAAACCTTTGGTCTAACCTGGAATTGTATTTTAGATCCCATCTGGCATTAGGGGCATGGAGGACTATGGCTGACTTTTCATACGTTGTAAGGGAATTGATGGAGGTATGAGTATTTTGGACCAATGAGAATCCTCCCTTTGGTTGTCCATGAGACTGCTGACTCTGTTTGATGATTTTGGTCATGTCCATTGACCCTTGGGGCTGTGGGCTCATTTTAAATCAGCGTCTCTCTACCTCCGTGTCTTGATGGGTTTTCATCATCATGATCATGTGTTGGTTTGTTTTCAATTGGGACTGGAGAGGTCAGCTCTCCGCATGACCCCATCTCAGAAGAAGGTAGATAGAAGAAGGTGATCTCTTCTTTGAACTAAAGAGACGCCATGTGCTGTTCCTCACCAGTAGCCGCACCCTTGATTTTTTGTCAGCCCAGGCTCTTCTTCTTCTTCTTCGCCGCCATTGGAGAGATTGAGGATGTTGAAATGGGGTTTTTGTTAAGTATTTTCTACCTCTAGTGGACTACCTCCTTGAAATCTTCACTGGCGACTACTCACTCCCTTGGGTCGGAGGAAGGGAAATGTCACTCTCTTTATGATAAAGTCCAACTGGCCTCTCAAGCAGACTAGTCTCAAACATTCTTCCTTTCCAGGAAAGTGTTTATCCTGATGTAATGCATTTAGAGTTGGTGGTTTAAGAGTTGAGGTTGAGTCCTTAGCTCTAATTGACTCAATTTAAAACTAAGCACCAGGGACTCATTCACCTTCACACACAGACCATAAGAACTCCCAGGCATCAAACCAGATGAACCAAGAGGACATCCAAAGGACACGCATTCATGTTTCTGATGCTTCTAACTCTTCTTGAGGCCTCTTAAGTTGACTTTGTCACCTTTTGTCCATGACTGCGGTTGACCTTATCAAATGGTTAGACAATGGACCTTATCTTTCCCTTTTACAAGGATATAATTGGATAATGGCCACAATCTAATGACTAATTGACACTTTGATAATAATAACGACTCGGAACGGACTCTGGAGGCGTGAGAAGGTGGCTGAGGTAGGCGTCTTTCGGAGGTGGAGATAACGAGATTCCAAATTCAATGAGGGTTGCAAATTCTCCAAGGAATTGATTGACATTGTCTCATCTCAATGACCTTTGCCCTTATTCAAATGGAGATCATTTGATGATCAAATTGCCATTAGATCATTTAGATGTCAAGGTCTCTTCTGATTGGCTGATATTTAGGGTGTGAAGCTAGAGTTAAGAGTACCTGTGGGATAACAAAGGGATGACAAAGTGTCTATTGTAACAAAGGGTGTGTCTAAAAGAGAGAAGATAACAATGGGATCCACCACCTGAGCTCGACCAATCATACCCCAGGTAGGGTTCACTACTATAGCCAATCACAAGACACCGACGTGATTGCCCTTTTTTAGTAAAGATGAAAGTGGGAAATGTGGATTTATTTGGTAAAACTAAAGTTGGCGTGGGTGTAAAGTGTAGCTTAGCTTGGGTTGGTTACCTTTAGTTCATGTTCAGAGGGAGTGTCGTTTGTGAGTGTTGTCAGGGGTGGTCCATCGTCAGCGATTTCCGGTGGTGGGGCTGTATGAAATGGCTGTGTGATCTGTTGGACTCATCTCCTCCCGTTGCCATTGCTAACGGTCTTCTTTTTGCTTAGAAGAGTCAAGGTAGGCTCTGTTAAAGTGGAGCATAAAATCATATTTTATTCCCTTATCAACTTCAATCCTCCTCTCCTTTCCTCCTCCATCTCCAATGATCACCTTACATTGGCACAAAATCATCTCTTCAAACAGGATATCACCAAAGGATGTGCAGAAATAGAGATGAAAGGGCCAACGTCTCTCTTGGATACCTACAATCACCTTTACGTCACAAAACTACTCAAGAAATAGAGTCAAGTCAAGAGTCAAATTAAACCATAATTATGCAATGATGATCAAAACAAGCAAGAGGAAACTTTAAAAGTGGAGGATAAGGTGGAATACTTTTTGAAAATAAAAAGTTCCTTCTTTTAAGCGTGTGGTAGTGAATTGGATTTGTTTTTATTCGTATTGTGTCGACCCTAGGGAGTGGATTGTGTGGATTTGGTCCATTTGTTTTTGACCTGGAAGCCTTAGTCTGAGGGGTCATTTGTCCATCCATCTTTTGTCAGTTGAATTCCCTTGAATGGGAGTTGGATGTATTGGAAGTGGACTAATGACAGACTCAGTCCCACCTGACCTCTTTGGATGATTGGGGATTTGGGAAGAGTTTCTGAGTCTGATTTGGGTTAATGACTGGGAAGGAATTGGAAGAAGGCGGTGACGGATTTTAGTGAATCAAAGCCAAGTCGTGTTTGATATAAAGGGGAAGGGAGGTGTCAGGATTGGTGGGACACTGGTGGGTTTATAAATAGGACCAATAGACGTGGGCCTTGGAATAACCCCCCCTGAGCCCCCCTGAGTGACTAATCACAGGTGCTTAGACTCTGTTCTTGGCTCAGAAGACAATGGGATCTCATTTGTATCTCCAAATTCACAAGCAGGGAAGCAGGTAGAATGCCAAATGTCAAGTTTCAGCTCAGCTTGTACCTGGCAACAAAACAAGCTCAATGGCAAGTCAAAAGAAGAAAGGCTTTAAGACTTATACTTGTGTGTGTGTGTTTTTGATTTCCTGCGGTGGTGGCCACAGGGCTGACTCTCGCTTCCGTCGTCATCTACGCGTCTTGGTTGAGTTGTAAACAATTTAATGGCAAAGGATGATGAATTAGGGATGGGATAAACAACCTCACTCTCAGTCTTAGAGTGAGATAATGACTCTTTGTCCCAAGCCAAATGGAAAACAAAGGAACGCATCCTTTGTCACATACTCATCTTCATCAGTTTGTTTTGGTTCTCACCCAGAGCTCTGCTCTCTGATTGGGTATTTCCAGGTGATTCTAAAGTAAGAGAGGGAAGGGGTGGGTGAATGAGGTCCGTTGATGAGTTGAATTAGTGCCAGTGTGCTCACTGTGCCGGAGTCCCTGGATGATTAATCTCCTTCTACTTAGAAGAGGTTGATTGAGGGCCGGATGCTCCAATCAGGAGGATGAAAAGGACGTGGGGCGATTACGCTCTTCTCACTGCCATGACTGAATCCGCTGCTATGGAAATGTCAATCCCCACCATCCCAGGCAGCACGGTGCGGCGGTGGTCAAAATCCCCACCGTGTCCCCTCATCCTTCCTTTCCCTCTCCTCTCCACCACTTCCTAATTAGGCATGAATCAATTCCATTTTGAGCCATGAGCAATTGAGGTGCGACTGAGCACGTGACTCCAATCAGCGTCCCATTGTATTACAAACATCCCCTCAGTCCTCCCCTTTGCAAAAACTACGACGACATTTGGAATTGAGAAAAATCCGAGCCTCAGATAAAGTCCTAGTTTGTGGTTGAGTGCAAGCGGGTTATAATCAGGATTCGGAGGTTTCATTATTCGGTGATTCTCCCAATCAAGCTTTGATTGGGGGGAGCTATCTCCTTAATTGGGATTGGGAGAGTGCGGCGTGTGGCCAAAAAGGAGATGGACTGATAAGAGGGGAAGCCTTAAGACCCACCACCGCGGCGGCGACTGTGAAGGACCGTTTACGAGACGGTCATAAAGAGTATGTACGGCGGAAGTGAAAGTCTTGACTTTGTTTGGGGGAGGAGGCAGTAGGGATTTTTTATCGGTTGGTGGTGGTGGGAAAAGTTTTGTTGAATGAGAGCCACCCCTGCCTGGGTGGGTCTTGATTGAAAGGAATGCGGGGTGGGACTGGTCTTTATTACAAGGAGTCTGAGAGCCATAAAACCATGGAGAAAAGGAGACTGACGGATATCCACTTCTCCCGTTGAGAAAAGTTTGGAAGGTAAGGAAAGGAAGAAGGTAAGGAGAAAGGAAAAGTCGAGGTTCGTTTCCGTTCTGAAAGAAGCCCCAAAGTAGTCTGATTGGGTACTCAGTACTCGGGAAGGGATGATGTTTAATGCTCCTCAATAAATTAAAGACTCTCTGCATAAGGAGTTTCCGATGACTCCAACTTTACTTTTACAAAGTCCCGTCAAGGTCCCTTCTCTCTCTCTTTCCCTCCCCATGGGGAACATTTTAAAAGTCCCTTGAGGAAGTCAGTCCCTAGTGGAAGTCCTTCCTAAGGTCCCTTGAGTGTTGAGTTTAGTTTTTAGTTGAGAAAGTTGAGTATTGTAAGGTGAGGTTTGGGCTGAGTGTGGATTGACGTGGCATGAAATGATAATGGCCCACCTAATGGCTCTCGGTGGTTGGAAGTGGGTCTGAACTCCAACTCTCAGCACTAATGGAATGGATGGACTAAAAGCTCGTATTTATACTTCCGATCCTCCACCTCAACTCCAGGAAATACTTCTGTTTTAGATGATTTAGGAGAATCTCCACATACAATGTAACTCACAACCACCACTACATCCTAACTTTCTTTTTTCCATTTTGAACCAAGAAGCCAAAAAACTAAGGGAGCCAGAGAGACCCTGGCTTTGGCACTTTGGCTTTGGTGTCAATTTCCCTTGGTGAAAGCATCCTTGTGATTATAACGGTGCGCCAAGAACCTGTGGAGTGTGATGCGTACCATGCATTTTTCTAAATGTCACCACCTCCCCCGTGCAAAGAATTTTAAACAGACCTGGGACCTTGAGAATAAGGTCGTAGATCGTATAAAAGTGACCTCCATGAAACCTCCGACCCTTAAGACCCCCTTTCTTTCTGTTTGCATGAGAGTTTTTGTGAGTGTAGTGATGGGATTTTGTGTTGAGTGACAGGAAGTCGATTCTGTACCTTTGGAGAGTGTGGAGTTGGTGATAGGCCAACTTCCTTTTCCTCTTGTCCAGCATCTCTCTCTCCACTTGCACTTGGTTCAAGGTAGGAGTAGTTTTCGTTTTTTAAGTTGTTGTGAGGTTTCATTTCCGTGGGATTAGAGTCTCCTTGCTGGACGTATTGTCTGCTCCTTTTCCTTTTTTGGGAATCCGCTGAGATTAAGGTTGAGGGCGTTGAGGGCCTTACCTTGCCTCTCTCTCCTCTCGCTCTGACAGAAGGAGAAAGTCTTAAGGGAGGCTTATGGTACTCTCTCCCACTCCTTCCAATGTCACTTCCTTATCAACTTCAACTTTACACAAAAATCCAAGTCCACTTTCACCGGACTCTTCTCAATTTAAACCTCCGAATCTCCAGTTTAAACTTCCAGCAGGAGAGAGATGGTCAGGAGAAGAAGTTTTTCTGTGGGGGAAGGGAAACTTCTTAGACACAACTTTCACCAACAATCTCCCCTTTCTAAAAGAGTTTCACCTGACTCAGCTTTAAGGTGGTTCTAAGGTCTATTCTAAGGTGGTTCTAAGGTCTATTCTAAGGTGGTTCTAAGGTCTATTCTAAGGTGGCCAGCTCTGGGGTTAAATGTTTAGTTGACTGGGTTTTGGACCCTTGTTTTGGGTCACAGGTGTGATAGGCTGTCCTTCCGAGTTCATCCAATTAATGTCCCTTCCCATGGGATTAAACCGTGGCTGTCGTCTTGTGTAGGATCTGGAAAGGAGACATCCGGAATGGACTCAGTCTTCAATCCTCTCTCTTTCTCCTGCTAATGAAATGGAGGGGCTGGAGAAAGGACCTCCACTTCACCTGCCTCCCTTCCTCCTTATTTATCGATCTGGGATCTAATTGGGCGAAATGCAGGTGGAACCAGATTCCATCAGACTTACACACACAAGTTCCTTTTCTTTGGATGGGGAGAAGACCATGCGTCAACCCAACCTTGCTCCATTGGATGGGATAAGAGGAAGAAGACTCTGCTGGACTGCTGGACTCTTTTCCCTTTTGCTGAGTCGATGGACAGTTGAGAATAGACTGCCTCCACCTGACACTTGTGACATCCTGTCCATTAACTAAAAGAGAACCCTTGCTATCCTAAGTCTAACTATGTCCTATAGTTGGTGTGGATTTAGTACCTGAGTCCCTATGACAGGTAGAGGATTGGCCAAAAGACTGGACTTGGAAAGACGATTAAGAACCATAGCTCCACTCCATCACTTTCCTTTTCCTTACCTTTGAATTTTTCATTGAGTTTCTCTTTCTTCACACCCACTCTCTTCAGATTCCTTTTAATGCCTTTCTCCTTCTTCTTCTAATGAAACTACAGAAGAGAGAGAGAGAGATGGATAATAGCCCTGTCACTCTCCTTCCTCTTTTCTTCAAGCTGAGATTGATTTAGCAGGCAGGAGTCTCAATTGAGTCCAAGGATGGATGGGGCCCTGCTTAATTTGGAGTTTGACCGATTATGGACATGATGAATGGAGCCATGCATCAACCAATGTTAGCATTAGGACACACGACCGGCAAAGGGAGGGAGGAAGGAAAGTATTCAAGGGGGGAGGAATGGCGGACAAAACGAAAGCCCGGCAGGTAGTCCTCACTGCATAGGCTTGACTGACTCCATGCAGGAAACTTTCTCTTTCCGCCGGGAATCCCCTCCTGATGACTGTGGAATTAATAGGGGAGACTCTCAGGGTGATTCAGAAGGACAGGGACAATGGGGGAGTTGAGCTGGAAGGGAGTCAGGGGAAAGCGGCCCTTAATTTATGAACAGCGAATCAAATCGAGGATGACGGACGTGTGTTGGATAATGTCGAAATAGAATAAGAATAGAAACGGTGGAGCCCCGTGTTTTATGTTTTATTATTACCGAGAATTCTCCATTTGGTTTTGATTTTTGATTTTGGTTTTTGATTGGGTAAGACGTTTTTATTGGTTGGTGTAAGGAGAGGAGTTGATTCCTCGTGGGGATTAATTAGTTCTTAATTGATCCCATTCATCTTCGTTATTGAGGAGGCGGACGGGGGCTTGACGTGGTCGTCTGTAGTCTTCCTGCCAGGCTGTGACGTGTTCCTTGCGAGGTGTGAGTCCACTTGAAGAAGACGGGCAATGGGCGACTGCCAAAAAGAAAAAGGGAAGAGACGTCGGGCACTCTTGGTCCGGGTCCAAATCCAACTCTGGAAAATGAGACGGAGTTTTCGTTTTCAGGGGAATCGGGGAATAAGGTGTTGATTTGGAATTCAGGTATCCAGTTCATATCCCTAAACTAAACCAGCACCAGAGAACCAACCCAACCGTCATCCAACTTTCCTCTCAGGGAGCACATCCGTTGTCGATAAAACTTGGATTTCCCAGTCCCACGTCCCACAACTTGGCAATCACAAAGTTTCCACTTGGGACGACAAGTGGGAGTTCCTTTCCCTAATAACTTCCAACTCTAGTTAACATAACCTCAATTAGATACAAAAAACAAAACTTTCAACCATACATTCCTATCCCATTGCAATATTGCATTTATTATACACAATTCCACTAGGGAAATCCCTGGGATTGAGAGATTGAGTTTCACCTGGACAAGGTAGAGACGCCCAGTCACATCGTGTTTCACCTTTTGCTCTTTTGTTACCTCATTCAATCCCTCCAGGTGAACTATTCCATGGGTGTGTGTGTGTGTGGAGAAGAGATGAAAGTTGATCTTTGTTCCATACGGGCAGTAGTAGATTCCTGTACCTGTAATCAGTCTGTCCTGACCACGTCATAGGGGCTTCCTGAACAATGGGCCTTAATGGAAAGCTTTTAAAGTGGATTTGTGGAAGGGGAGGTTGATCGAGTCGTACCTTATTCTAGTAGGAATTAATTGGGATTGAAATGGTGTTTTCCCAAGGGGGAACGGGGGTCCATTGAGGTCCGGGTCATTGCAGCGGAAGGGAAATCGTACAATGCGGAGGCATCAAAATCCAAAGCGATTCAAAGGGAGAGGGGACTGGATGCGGGGCTGCGATGGGCAAGGGAGATAAGTTTACCTCCGCCAGCATCACAACCATCGCAACCTATACAGAATCAGCCAATCCAGCCTTCCAGGCCTTCCAAAAATCCAAAATCCAAACCTTCCTTCCCTGGAGAGACAAGCTCCAGCTGGACCATTGGCTATGGCGCAGTTGCAGAAAGCGACAGTCGTCGCCATCCTTCTGATAATTTTATAATTACAATCCCCCTTCCTTCTCCTCCGGTGTGGAGGTCCCGTTGAAATCCGAGGAAGATTAATGAGTCTAATGAAGAGAATGGAAAATCCATCGGAGCATGGAGCTATACACTCCCTCTCTCAGCCTACAACTCCTAATACTGATTTCCTGGAAAAGGAATTAAGGGGGAATCATCAATTCTACTGCTTAAAACCAAAGTCTTCAAAGTATAGGAGAAAGGATTGGAGCTACTGGGTCCCACGGTCCCCTTGAAGGGCCCTTCTCTGCCGTGATGAGTTTCCATTGTAAGAGTAAGCGTCCTTACACGCGTGTCTCCTGCTGATGAAGGGAGGATAAGATGGAGCTAGGAAGTTGAGCGGTCGGCGGTGGAGGGGCCTTTTTCATTTCCTCTATCCAGTGCTCCAAGGCAAGGGCATGGGGTCCTTTATTGGAGTTCCCTTTGTAAAGACCCAGGACACGTGGCTTCCTTATGGAAACTTATCCCTTCCATTCATAGGAGACAAAAATCTGGGGACTCTGGGACTCGGAGTCCACCGTTGTGGAGCCTGAAGCATTCTAGTGTGCGTCCACGTCCCTTTGGTTGTGTAGAGAGAGCAGGACGAAGGTGGGAACAGAATTATTGCGGACTGTCGCCTCGAGGACTTTCCCCATCAGAAGGAGGGCAGGAACGGGATACAAATGAGGACGGCTGGAGCTCCAGGCCCCACTCCACTTGAGTGCAAATCTAGATTTGGCAACGGGATTTATGCGGATGATCTCTGTTTGTTGTTACAAAGATGATGGTCATCTGGGGATCCCACACACCTAAGAAATCCTTCCTCAGTTGAAGCAGAGACAAGAATCGCTTCATCTTGACAGTCTGTGCCCAACTGTCTCCTGACGCTGATTGAGTCAACCAACTGCTTTCCTCAGTCTCCAATTCCAAATGACTAACTCTCTAAGTCTGTCTTTTACCAATTTCATCATCCTTCCTTCCTCCTAAGCTTTGTTCTTCTGTGGGTCTATGTGTAAGGTGAAGATGTGTTTAAATTGAAATGGGCAAAGTACGTGCTAACCGGAGTGGGGAGGAGGAAGGGGCAGTGGGAAAGGGCTACGTGGAAAGTCGTTTCTTTTTTTCCGTTAGTTGTACAAGATGGTTACAATGTAATTATCCTCCCTCAATGGGCCTTTCCCTCCCTTTACTTTCTCCTCCTTTCACCCAGGCACTTTTACGACCTACTTTTCCTTCCCTTGGAATTTTTATGATTCTTGTTGCCTTGTTGATTAGGAGGTGGGAGCCTGTTTTCTCCTCCAGTGCACCTGGATCGGAGATAAAATGAAAACCAGGGAGGGAGGGGCCGGGCGCCGGGCTAGCCGTGGCTATGAGGTCGTAGTGGCCGTAGTGGCCGTAGTGACCACTATACACCGCATGCTGTGTCTCCAGGCATCACCACGGAATGGTTGAATATGAAAAGTCATTTTTACGATGGTCCTCGTAAGACGTCCCCGAAAGCCATCAAAGTCTCTCCTCTCACTCGTCTTCTTCTTGGCAGGGGTAGGTGGGTGTCCATCAGAAAGACAATTTGATTCGGGAGGTGGCCTTATAGTGGATCTGCATCACTCATCCCTTCCCTTGGTACTGCACCATCTGGACACTAGTCGGACACCCTTCACTTATGAGGTCGTGTCACTCACCAGATTTTCATAACTCCCATTTCCTTCAAAGTCCAAAGACTGATTTCCGCCTGGTCACTGTGGTTTCCAAATGTCACTAGAGGGAAATTGGCGACTGCTGGTTGGAGAGCTGTCAGACGACGTAATTTCCTATCTTCCAAACTATACGCAGAGAGATCCCCGCATTAGTCACCTCCTCCTGATTTGAATTTTGGAGATGACTTGGAGGAAGAGACAGCCTCAGCCATGACCAAATCAATCATGGATTTTTACATTCCCAGAGAGAGAGAGAGAGAGGAAATTCGTTTAGGAAAAGGAGAGTGAGAGTCCAGCAGAAGCAGACTAAAGTCTAAAGTCCACTTAAGGGAAATGTGAGACTTTGTACTTTGTAAGGGTTCGGTCTTCTTCCTTATCTTCCTTATCCTTCCTTGTGGTGGTGATGACTGGTTGTTTGACAACAGTGGTCACCTGTCTCCATTCCCAGTGGCAGTGGACACTTTGTGTAGCTTCCTTTGAGTGCCTCTTCTTTCTTTCTCTTCTTCCTTTCATCTCCTTTCTCCTGAGACATTCAATATCCACTGCCCATCAAGACTAAAAGGTCTTGGCTCTCCTCAACTATCCATTTGGCCAAGATCCCTTTGACCAGGTGACACTCGACACTTTTGCCAATATTGACTCTATGGATTGCCATTCCAAGATTTATGAAATATGGCTATCCGGGGTCCTCTTTTCATAACCTTTTCATAACCCCTGTGCTTTAAAGGGCATTTGAAATGCAGGTGAGACTCTATCCCTCCACCTGGTTTGTTTCCTTTCAATGGAGTGTAAAGATATTCGTTCTAATAAAAAGGAATCTAAAAATAACAAGGGGATTTCGGAAGGTGGGCCATTTGTGAGTCTGCCAAGAAGGAGAGTCAGAGTGTGCAGTGTCAGCAGTAGAGAAGAATGACGGGAGTCAGGTGTAATGAAGAATCGCTGAGTTGGCAATCCCAGGTAGTTGCAATTCCCTCTGACAGCCACCACCAGAGAGATCCTATTGATGCTATGCTCAGAGTAAAGGAAAGGAAAGGAAAGGAGAGAGAAAGTCACAAGGGAATTCCACTCTCTCCAGATTCCCAAAGCATTAGCCCTGCATTAGTAATGACCTTCACATCCACTTGCGGAATTATTAAAACTAAACAGGCTCCTGTTGAGTCCAGGTAAAAACTAATATAACAAGGGTTACAAAAGTTTATTTGCACCTGGAATCCGGGTTGACAGGGAGGGTTTCAAATTACAGGAGAAAGAGAGTCAAGACAGATGGGGAGAAAGTTTGTTTTTGGAATTATGATTCAATATTTTACATTTTCCACCTCATCTCCCTTCTCCTGGTGCCTCTGGGTTGGTGGTGACTTCAGAAATTGAAAGTTTTCGCTAGATTTATTCTCCACCTGACTTTCACCAGGCCGTATTTGGGAGGATGGTAATGGGGAGGAATGGTTTACCAACTCATCATCACTCCCTCACTCTGCCTCACTGGACTAATTAGAGATTTCTGAATAATTGTGTTTCACTACAACTACTAGACTGTAACTTTGTTAAGCCAATGATCATGTCCGGTTGTTCCAAAATGGATTCGAGGAAGAGGGTGAATGCGGGTGAATGCGGGTGAGTGTGGGTGATGAGGATCAATAGAGGCTGACTGTGTTGGTGGAGGACTGTGAAGAGGGGTATGGGTTCTGTGTTGTTGCTAATGAAAGGGATGGATGAGTGAGTGGTGATTGGACTAAGGTGTGAGTGACTGGAAGTGTGTAGCTGGAGTCATATTGATTTTGGTTCTCTGTTAGGTGCGTCACCTGTTTAGCACATTTCCCCTCCTTCTACCCAATCAAGAGTCTCCTGTCCATAGGGAATTCCAGGAGCAGAAGGGGAAATCCAGCACTGGAGAAAACTCCCTTTCACCTCCTCTCTTTCTCACGTAGACAACACATCACCTGCATACCCACAATAACCAACACCAAACACCCAACACAAGGTACACGATAGAAGCACATCTCCCGTACGTGGTCCGCAGAACTAACGGATCTAGACCTTAGATCTAGCGGATGCCTTCAGGTGAAAGCGGATCTTTCATTACTTTCCACTTAGCGTCAAGTGGGGGCCTAATGATACTTGACGCAGGGCTTCCCCCCTTCTCCCTTCTCCCTTCACTCCTACCAGATGCAACCTTTGTTTTATCAGCTTAAGGAAGGGAGCAGGAGAAAGCTGGAGTCAAAGTGGAGACACCTGCGACGGAAGCAGAATCATCACATTTGTCAACTTGGCAGGAAATGGGAAAGAGAAATGGAACCTCACTCTGAATAATATCCACACAAGGATACACCAATCCTAAGAATTCACTTTACAAGGGTCCATAGGGTCCATAGGGTCAACAGAGGTCAATCCACATGCAGAGAAGAGCGTCTAAAGAAACTGAATCTTCTGGATTTCTCACGTTCCTTATGAGCCATTGTTCTGAACGGCGTGAAAGTGACACGGTGGACTCTCCACCTGTCAGTGGCCTGGGCCAAAGGAGCCCCGCCCCTTGATTGAAGTGCAGGGCGTTTGGATGCTTCCTTGGGATGCTTTCTTGAGGCAGATGTGTTGGAATGAGAATGATCTTGGGAGACAAATGAGTGGGCGTTTGGGTTCTCCGTGAAACGGCATTTGTCCTCTACCTGCCCATTTGTCCCTCGAGAGCTTAGGCCTGTCACCATGATTAAAAGGAGGAGGTGACACTTTCCTCTTTTACCAAAGGCACAAAAATCAGTAAAGTTTCCGGATCTGCCAAAAGTTCCTCTTCACACTCGGCATGGCGTGACTCCAAGAAATCTGCATTGTGGTGTTCGGTTCTTGTTCAGCTCGGCCTAATTGCTCCTTGATGGATTCCCTTCTTTTGTCCTTTCTTCCAAATCCCTTTCACCATTAAAGGTTTTGGATGGATTCTGTGAGTATGGATTCTGTGACCCCGGGTGTTTGGACTTGTGAGTGTTGGAGGAGGGAGTGTGGGGAGCAAGTGGTCAAGTGGTGAGTCATAAGCTTACCTCCTCTTTGTAGTTAGTTATAAGAGCCAGATGGATTCGATTATTGGTGGTATTTGTAGTATGTACGGTACGTACGGTGGTCCAGAAGTGAAGATGATGAGCAATTGACGTTAATTAAAGGCAATTTAGATCAGGAGTTGAGTTGGATATTTTTTTGGGTGTAGAAGTGCAAGTCCAAGAGCAAGTGCTGAGAATTAAAAGTAATTGATGGTTATGTTCGAGCCTTTTATCGTCTCCTGGAGCCTTAATTTAATCTAAATACACAAAAGCTCCTGGCCTCCCTCCTGCCCATCCACTCTCCAGGTCTTCCTTCCTTTCTTCCTCCTCCGTTTCTAATTCCATTAAGGAACCAGGCCCACCAGACTTCTCTCAAATGCACAAGGCCTGCTGGAGTTTTCATTTGGAGACAATGGGATGATTTCTGGAGATAATTTGGAGCTCTGCCGAGTCCTACTCTCTCCTCCTGGGGTGTTCATAACTCTGACCTGGGGAGGGGGAAGGTAGGCTGGCATCGACAGTTGGGCTCAATGGGCAACCCATAAATTAAGGCCACTCTCCAGGACCCTGTCAGGGGACACTCAGATTCATCCAATTTCAACTCACACAAGGATTAGGAACAGTGCACAATTTGTGCACAGAGAAACCAAATAGGTAGATGGACAGATGGTACCCTATTCCAAGACCCCTTCAGGAATTGTCAAGGGCCCACGCTCCCGTCGTCAGTCCGCTCGTCCACACTCCCAGGAGAATCAACCATCAACCAATCTATCTCCAATCCCCTTTACTTTGGATTTGCATTTCCAATCAACAATCTAACTCCAATCTTCCCCTGTTTTTAATTCTTGTTGTTTTTCTGCTTGATTGCACCTTCACTTTCCCCTCGTGGTCTCCATTGTGTCCATAGGTAGAAAGGATTCTACCTCCGTCAGTTTAGAACAAACGAAGGGAGACTTTGGTATTGGATCCTACCTGGTTGAATAGATCCCCCCTCACCTGGTCCTCTTTCTATTGGTTGATTCTAAGCCCAACGGACACATCCCCTAACCTGCCATTGTCTTTTCCCATTGCCCATGACAAAGGGATTCTCCTGTTGCCCCTAATGCCCAAATGCAGCCGAGATGCCCGATTAGATTCTCTATTCAAGTCCCGGGTATTTTGTGGCCCTGAGTCGTTTTAGGTTGGTTTTATGCCTGGGTGTCAATCCGTTGTGATTGCCTCCACACCTGCCTCTCTCCCCTGCACAGGGAATCAATCTCAGCCTCCCTTGATCTCTCGCAATCTCCTAATGGACCCAGTCGCTTTGATGTCAACAACAGACGCTGCCCAAACTACTCCACCAGAACCATCAGAACAGGATCCAGGAACCGAGTGAAGGATGAAGGTGTGAATGGAACTGTGCTGGAAGATGAAGGAGAACCACCTACAACAAACATTCATCTCAAGGGCAATCACCACATTCTCACATACCCGTTCCATCATACACACTTTTACATTTACACTTTTATTCTTTTATACACACAGAAAGGCCAAGGTACAGCCAAGGTGCTTTCAAATTCTTTCAAACGCATGTCCTCAATGGTTCTTGTGTATTTAGATTTGTGTTGAGGTCAAAGGTGGATCTGTAATTAGCTCTGTTGGGTCTATGGTTGGGAGTTGGAGCTTACTTTTGGGCTTGTTTGAGCTTCTTTTATCAGGAGGACGCTCTCCTCTGGTCCTCGGTCTAATCTTTCTACACTCAATTTGGCCATGACTCATACCCACGACCATCCCTTCATTCTTTTGTTGTCCATTGTCTTTCAGAGACCCTTGAGTGGCCCACTACGGTCCACCTTATGACTCACCTTCTGTGGTCACTATTAGAACAAAGTGAGAGGGACGCTCTCATTAAAGTCCTTCATTAGGTTCCTCTCACCCGCAAAGCATCAACTAAAAAACTAATTCAACTTTAGAAAAGTTAACAAGTTAAGACTTGCTGTTGAGTTTCCTGTTCCTGTGTGACCTCTGGATTATGGCTGTTGACCTTAGTTTGTGTGACCGTTGGCGTTGGGTTCTATCTCGTCTAGAAGGTAATTTGAGTTTTTGTTCATTTTAGTAATTTGGTATTATTTGTGTGAGTTGATTGGAAGTCTGTCTCTTGGCTTTGTAAGTCATTAGAAGCCGTGCTCATTCACCGGCAAATTTCATGAATAAATTAGAGTCTTGTTAAGAGGGATGAGTATGGGGAAGTGGATTGGAATTCAGACAGGGGGAAACTCCACTTTCTAATTTGGAGAAAGTTCCCTTATAAAAATTCATCATTGGATTTCCTTTTGGATTTCCTTACCTGGCGTCCATTCTTTTCCTGATGGAGAGGAAGAGGGAAGAAGAAAGTGGGACGTGTTCTGAATGCGTCCTAACTAAAGGCACATCTACCTACTACTATATACTTACATACACACAGAGTGCCCATGTCTCGTTCTTTTTCCTCCAGGCCCACTTGAGCAGTGGCTCACTTTGCATAATGTCTGGTTGGAACTTAAATGGAGACGAGTCCATCTGAACAAATAAGAGTATGGCCGAGGGAGTTAGGAATTTGTGGTATGGAGCATGAGGGATGTTGTGTTGTTATGATTGTAACCATTCCCATTGTACCAAGTAGTACATAGTAGAATCTGGAGTGTAGAAAGTATAGGTGAAAGTGGAAGGTAGAAGGAGGAAGACGGTGGTTTATCTGAGACCTGAAATCAGTTCATTTCCCTTGGAAATGGATGGAGGTTCATACATAAATATAGAGTGGATCACTGGGAATTCACATCTCCCGAATCAGAGATCATTTCAGACGGGGAAAGCGGGGACGAGGGATCCCTTTAGTTTTTAGTTAAGGGAATAGAAG
Source organism: Pseudachorutes palmiensis (assembly GCA_009869845.1). Classification (NCBI taxonomy): domain Eukaryota; kingdom Metazoa; phylum Arthropoda; class Collembola; order Poduromorpha; family Neanuridae; genus Pseudachorutes; species Pseudachorutes palmiensis. Next base: position 2,553 of record VNWY01000679.1, on the reverse strand, counting down.
AGATACCACTACCTTCCTTGGCCCATTCGCAAGAAGTCCCTTGGATCCAGTCCAACTCTCCTCATTCAACCAAATCTGCATTGAAATGTCATCCACACAGAATCACAATTTAGAAAACATCCAAAAGCAGATAGGTTCAACTGCCCACTGCCCACTGCCCAGTGGACAGTCGATAGTAACCAACTCCATCTGCACTCTTCAATCCCACTCCCTCAGTGGATCTCACTGGAATTGATTGGGAATCTTCCCTTCCTTGCTAACGCTAACGAGGAGCGTGTGATGATGATGGAGTTCCAGTCTTCATTCGTGCGAGTCTCCTTCATCAGAGGCAGACCATGAAGTGTGGACTGACTCCTAAGTGGATGTTGATGGGAATGCAAATCCTATCTCTCCTTACTCCCAAGGGAAGACTACACGGGCCCTGCATAAATCCACCTGATTCTAAACAAGCACACTGGCTCTGGTAAAATGAATAATTGAAGGTACAGATTCACATATGACCAGAGCAGACCAAAACTTCAAATATTCAGGAAGAGAGGAGACTCTAGGGGAAAGTTCAGTAGAAACTAACCATCCTCACCTTTACAAAATTCAAAACCCAACTCAAATACTCAATCAAATACACCATCTCTCCAGCTTCATCTACCGCTCCACTTGGTTTTGATTTGGTTATTCTTATTCTATCTTTCTTCAACCCTCGCACCCTTGGCCCTTGGAAAGAGCCCTTGAGTCAGTCCCTTTTACCGTCTGTTTCCACTTTGTTTCGTTTTGGAATTCCTAGTGTTTTTTCCACCCCTTTTCTTTTATGTTGTGGGAGCGAGTGTATATTCTGATTCCCATGTCGTCTCTCCAGGAGTAGGGTATTTTAATTGATCCTGTGTGATTGGCTGAGAGTGTCCAGGAGGGGTTCTGTCTTGTGTCCGTACAGTACAGTACAGTGTGTGTGTGTGTGTCTAGTAGTGAAGATTAGTGATGCTCCACCGACTGGTGAAGTGGTCTTCTGATTCATTGTAAATGAGATGGACTGAGGAGATAGGAAAGGAATTGTTTTTAATTCCAAGGGAGGAAATGAAAGGTTTGTGTTGGAAATGGGATTGTCTCATTTGGGAGATGGAGATCTCCCGTTTGATTGGTTTTGGACGAGAGAAAGCAGATGACAGGGCACACCTTAATGAGACCCAATGAAACCCTTTCCCCTTCTAACCATCCACTGAACAAAATCCAGCAATCCAACGACTCTTATAACCCTACCCTACTGGTACTCTCCACTCTCTGAACGGTGAAAGTTGAACTTTCACAAAGGGAGAGGGCGTCTGTTCCTACTCTTTCCCAATACAAACCTTTCTCTACTTTCTCAAAAGAGAGGACGGAGGATGGCGTTGTGTCCTGGACTCTTCTCCACGGCGACTCCACGGCGACTGTTGTTGTTTTGCATCTCGTTTTGCACTCCTCCAAGGGGGAGTTCTTTTAGTTCTTTTGCTTGTGCTAGATGGGTTAGTGATTTTGGTATTGGACTGTGGGGAGTGGCTATAAATATGTCTAAATCTTGATTAAATAAACAAGGACTGCGGAATTACTGCTGAGATGCAATGGGCCGTGTAAAAACCTCATCTAACCATCTACAATCTACTTCTGTTGGATGTCCCCTTTCCTTCTGTCTCTCTTTTAGATTGATTCTTTACTTTCAATTCACTTTTCATTAGGATTTTACAACTGCCATGGATCATGTACACTTGCTGAGTCAGAATACTCTGTACTACTTATGTACTGGTGTCCTTGCTATGTTCCTATTGGACGTTAGACGAGGGTATGGCTTCATATAATTGATATTAGATTCCAACGGAAGCACTTACAGTTGTTGTGCGACCAAAGAACTTTCACCAAAGTTTCCAACTGCCCACCAGAACAAACTTTTGTGTCTTCTTAATTGTGTTCAGTCTGGTCCAGCACATTCTGGACAATCCAATTACCACACACACACAGAGAGAGTGTGTGTGGACTCTTTGTTTTGTTGAATGTAAATGATGCATTATGTCTTTGATGGATTCATTTTAGTTTAATTTGTATCTTATTCCAACTGATCTGAGTGAAGGAAAGAGTCCTTGAGTGGAAGTTAAATGGAAGAAAAGAGTTCAAATTCTACTTCCCCACTATCCCCTATCCACCGTTTGAAGTAATTTATTACCGTGTGTTCCTTCAGGAGAAAGGCGGCTTTCCTTTCTCTCCTACAAACAAATTTCTTTTCTTACTCTTACTCTGTGCTCTGCTTCTGCCTTCCCTTCCATTGTCTCCTATTGTGAACTCACCAATCACATTGTTTTCTTTTTCTCAGAGACACGTCGACTTCCTTTGGATGGATGAGTTTCTTTCTTCCCATGTGGAACCAGTCGCATTCAATTGATACTAAATATCACTGCCCTTCCTTTTGTATCTTTCCCTATCTTTCTGTCCTTGTCCACCTCGGAGAATGGGCGGGGTCTGTCACTTTCCTTGATTTAAAATCAACCGGAAATCAAAGAAAGCTGCTCAACGAGAAAATTCAAAGTCTCCGTG
>VNWY01000678.1:0-32378 GCA_009869845.1 Pseudachorutes palmiensis | reverse complement strand
GGAAGAATTCCAAGGATGACGTCAGTTCCAACTCAACAACTTTCACTTACCCAAACACCCAAAACATGCAACAGAAAATCAAAGAAATTCAGTGGAACTAGTACACAAATCAATTAATTTTATTTACATTTTAATAATTCTAAATAATCAATTACATATATTAATTATAAACCATGTTTTCGTCTGGCCACAAATGCCTAATTAAACTTCATTTAATTAAGAAGCGAATGCTACTGTATAAGAAGACTCTGTTCGTCTGTCCCGAGCTCCAGGAAAGTTAAACTTTTTCACGTTAGATTTGCTGTTTATGTCCCATTTCAGGTCAAGGTCAAAGAGATCAAGGTCAATCATAAATAGAAATCGTCGTCGCATTTCAGCAACTCGAATTCAAATCGAATTTCCAGTGAGAAAGTATGATGTAGGAATGTTTTTGTAGAACTTCCTTTTTTCGATTCCCAATTTTGTCATTGTGTCAAAATATTTTTTTGAGTATGATTATTCCTTTGATTGATGAGCTGATTATTTTCGTAATAATTCTTAAGCTATTTGGTTTTTTGAAATATCCAAATGAGCCTAACTCTACTTTCAACGGGACCAAAGACTTTACGTATTTCAATAAAAGTTCTTTGTCAAATCGACTAATAACTGCGTTCCTGCTTCCTCTGCTAACTTTCCCGATCAGTTTCTTTGACGTTTGATTGATGCCCCCAAATTTATCATAAATTAAAACCAGGGCGGTCATTGACATCACAGTCAAAAGGGCGGTAGTCACCAACGACTCCAAGTCAAGTACATGGTGGAACCCAATGTAGAAGGTGAGGCAAACGCAGGAAATGATCGTTATGGAATTCGTCTGTAGAAGGAGTGCGAAATCCCGGACCAATTCGTTCACAAGGAGCAAGTCGATTTGAAGTCTTCTGTAGGAGGATATGACCAGCACCAGATTACAAATGGCGTCATTTCCAGTTGTCCTTGCCGTTGGTACAACTGCTTTCAACTCCTCCAGTATGAAGAGATTCCAGTATAAAAACAGTATAAAGATAGGTCCAGCGGCTGCTACTCCTCCCCAAATCCATCCTGTCACTAGAAATTGCGCAAACCCCATTACCACTCTTGCGCTCCACGATCCCTGAATGATTTCTGTTGCTTCCGTAGGTAGAAACGGCTTGAGAAGATCCCCGGCGTATTTGAACGTAAAAATTCCTAATCCAATGGAAGAAGAAATGGCTGCTGACATAAGCAAAAGCAAGTAAGCTACGCAGTATTTCTCCCACGAGGGGGCAACATGGTCTGGAAGTTGATGTTTCTTCACCAGGTCTGCAGTAAACATGTTTTCAGTAAGTTTCATATTTTTGTTCATTAGGACAGTATTTTTGTAATGCTTACCGGTTATGTTGCGAAAAGAATTTAGTGCCTTATTCAAGAAAATGTGAAACTCGACTTCAAATACCATAAACATAAGATGGAGTGAACAATGATAGCAAATGCTAAAGGCATAAATGGCAAGAAGAATTGTTAATAGAAACCTTTCTTGCGTAGCAACTGAAGCAAGAAAGAAGATCACAACTCCGGTACAATGCGGGATGACAATCTTCTTTGTTATTTGCCATCGTAGTGTTGGTAAGTAGATTAATCCAGGGGTTTCAGTGTTCCACAAATAAGGTGTTTGACCAACTAGGTGGGAATAGAAGTGGATTACTTTGGCTGCTTTCGAGAAGTTGGAATCCATGTTGGGAGTCTCTTAGTGTACAAATACAAAGTAGTTTCACTTTGCTTTTCAACATGGAATTTAAATGTCAAAGGAAATTGAAGAGGAGCATGGAATGTAAAATGGGCGTAATAGGCTTACATAATTAAAATGTTTATACTGACGGTTGGTAGGATACATGGCGAAGTACTGGGTGTTAAATTTTTCAGGCTGACCATGACTAAAATTTTTTTGATAAGAATGTTTCAGGGGAAGTGAAATGCAAAAGTGAGATTCAATTAACCGTATTTAATTGACAGAATTTCCTTTCTATTACCTTATGAAGCATATCCAGAGTAAAAAAAATTCGGTCATGAATATTTTTAATCTAATTTAAAATTCTGCACGAGGAAATTCCAATTTCCTGGTGAAGTTTCAATAACTTCCTTTTATTGAGCCAATGTATTATATATATAAAATTATATATAATTAAATAGCCAATGAGCCTATGTACTTTCAAAATACTTTTCTGAGTACCATTATAGCCCTCATGGAGGAACTCATAATTTTTGTAATAATTCTTAAGCTATTTGGTTTCTTGAAGTATCCGAATGAGCTCAACTCAACTCTCAATGGAACCAAGGAATTTGAATATTTGATCAAAAGCTGCATATCTAGATCGTTAGGTACCAAATCCTTGATCCCTCTGTTCAAATGTTTGATGAGTTTTGTTGATGTCTGATTGATATCTCCAAACTTATTGTAACTTAGAATTAAAGCTGTCATGCCAAGGACAGCAACGAGAACTGTAGCTACTAAAGATTCAAAGTCTAAGTGACGGTGAAACCCAATGTAAAAAATAAGGCAGACACTGCTACCAAAGGTCAAAAGATTCGTTTGTATCGGTAGCGCAAAGTCTTGCGAAAGTTTGTTGACAAGGATCACATTGATTTGCAGTCTCCTGTAAGACGAGATAACCACAATAAAATTCCAAACGGAATCCGCTTCCTCCATTTTAGCCTTTGGAATGATTCTTTTTAGCCCGTAGAGTATAAACAGTGCCCAGTAGACGAAGATTGAAAATATTGGAGCAATGGAAACTACTCCACCCCAAAGGAAACTTGAAAGCATAAACTGGCCAATGCCTATTGCCGCACGTACATACCACATTGCCTGAATGGTTTCAGTTGCCTCGAGTGATAGGAATGGTTTTAGAATGTCTGAAGCGTATTTGAACACAAAGATAGTTATGCCTATAGTAGAATTAATAGCTGCTAGCACAACCAAGGCCAAATATAACTTGCAGTATTTCTCCCATCTAGGCTGTCTTTGATCCTCATGCAATAGTTCTACAAGTGAATTAGTAAACGGTATATTTTATACGTTTATCTTACTTGATGCTACATGCCTTACCTGTTATGCTACGGAATGAAGCCAATAACTTGTTCATATACGTATAGAACTCCTGTTCGAATAGGACATACACGACATGGAGTGCGCAATGGAAGCAGCAAACAACGGCGTAGATTGCGAAAAGAATTGTAAGTAGAAACCTCTCTTGCTTTAGAATTGAAACAAATAAAAATATTACTATTGCAATACTATGTGGGATCACAAGCAATTTTGAGATTCTCCATTGAACCGTTGGTACATAAGTAAATGCTTGTTCCCTGCTATTCCACAAGTAAGGAGACTGACCAACCATATGGGAATACAAGTGGACAAGAGTCACAGCCTTTGAAAGGTTGGGATCCATGTTGAAATTGAACATTAGTGAGACACAAAGAACGTGACTAGTCGCTTGGAATTCAAAATTTCATAAGCATTAGGCAAATTCCCCTAATCTTAATTCTTGAGTGCTTTTTAATGTAACGGAAGTGAAAGGTTTGCATGAATAAAATGTTTGTGATATGCGGTTGGTAGGATACACGTGTCTGCTGTTTTCGAAATTGACCAATCCAGAAAGAGACATATTATAATACTTATTCTTTGAATGTAGTAAGTTAAAATATTTTTTTGAGTATCATTATTCCTTTGATGGAAGAGCTTATTATTCTAGTAATCATTCGTAAACTATTTGGTTTCTTAAAATAGCCGAATGAGCTCAGCTCTACTTTCAAAGGGATCAAGGACTTTGTATATTTCCCCAGAAGCTTTTTATCTTTTAGACTAATTGTTGCATTCTTGATTCCTTTGTTCAATTTACTTAGAAGTTTCGTTGAGGATTGATTGATATCTCCAAACTTGTAGTACATTAAGGTCAGTGCGACGATAGCTATAGCAGCTAATAGACCTGTGGCAACCAATGACTCGATATTGAGTTGATGATGGAAACCAATGTAAAGGATAAGGCAAACAGAGGTTATGAGATTCATTCCGTTACTCGCTAACGGGAGGATAAAGTCTCGGACTACTGCATTGGCTAGGAGCAGGTCAATTTGGAGCCTTTTATAAGATGAAATGACCATAACAAAATGTCGGATATTTTCAACTTGCCCTGCCCTTGGCAGCATTGCTTTTAACTCGTTGATTATGAATGGTGTCCAGTACATGAATATCACAAACACAGGAGCAATTGAAAGAACTCCTAACCAAACGATGGCGGTAGCCAGAAACATTGTAACACCAAACACAGCACGTGTCCACCATATTGCTCTAATTGTTTCCGTTATAGCTGTAGGTGTGAAAGGTCTGATGAATTCAGCAACGTATTTGAAGATGAAGATTCCCAACCCAAGTGAAGTTGTCACAGCTGCAGAAGTTATTAAATTCAAATACCATTTGCAGTATTTGTCCCAAGGTTGTGGAATATGTCCTGGAACGTGGTATTTCTTGACCATTTCTAAAGATTATTACAAATGTAATATGCAATTCTACAATTGTTTGAATTTGAAATACTTACCAGTAATGTCCCTGAATGAAGTCAGAATCTTGTTAAAAAATGTAAAGAACTCAAGCTCAAAGACTACATAGATAAGATGAATTGAGCAATGAATGCAAACTCCAAAGGCAACGATTGCAAGCATAATTATTAAAAGGAAGTTTTCCTGGGTTGGAACTGAAGCAAGGAAGAAGATGACAGTTGCAATACAGATCGGGACGACAAGCGTCTTTGTTATCTGCCATTTAGCTGTTGGCAAGTACAAAAGTTGCTGGGTTTTCGTATCCCACAAATACGGCGTTTGACCCACCAAATGAGAATAGAAATAAATTAATTTAATTGATTGCGAAAACTTTTCATCCATGTTTAGGCAATAAGGTAAAGTAGAGAAATGACTCCAGGTATTGCTTATACTTTGGAGTAAGGAAATAAAAATGTTTGTCCATTCGGTTGGCAGGTTACTGCCTACAATGCGGTAGAATTTCTATTCTAGATTAGGATAATGTAAAATAAATTTAATAAGCTAAATCGCTCCGATAGGGCTAGAGGAATTCAGGACGAAATGGACTGTGACTGTATATTGAATAAAACCTTAATGGTGCTTTTAATACTTAATACAGGAACAATTTTTTTCTAAACTTAATTCCCTTCCACTTCCACTAATGGTTGTGATGGTGTATTATATGTAATGCACATTCATAATTAAGTTGACAGCCACGCCTTAGTCGCCACATGGAAATAAGCTATTATTATTTCATCGCTAGCTTTTTCAATTTTTCTTTCAAATTCAGCATTCGAAATTCTTTAAAGTTGAACATTTGTGAAGGGTTTTCGAATTCGGAACCGTCTCAAAATGATTGGCAGTTGTTGATGTCTACTTCCATAGAGGTTACCAATAGTTTCATCTACAGGTAACCAAGCAAATGTAGACATCAACAACTGCCAATCATTTTGAGACGGACTATAGTGTGAGATGAAATCTCACATGGGGTTGGGGCTTCCCAACAAGTCGTTCGATGCAAAGTTCGGTAGAGTAGTGGGTGTGACAGTTGCTTTTTGCTCGACCTTTGGTAAACGAAAACTGACGGTCCTTATATTTTCTGCCAACAGCCTCGAAAAGCATCATTAGATCCGCCTGTCATTTTAGCATATAGCTTTTGAAGCAAATAATTTATGAGAGTCTCTTCCTGTTTCTTTAAAATCTACTTATTCCTAACGAATTGAATCGAGATGAAAGTGTTAGCGGATGAAAATTGATTTTAAACTACCCATTGAGTTATTTGTACAAGACACATTTGTTGTTACAATTAGTTTTTCAAAATATTTTTCTAAGTATCATAATCCCTTTCATGGAGGAACTTAATATTCTAGTAACAACTCGTAAACTATTTGGCTTCTTGAAATATCCGAATGTACTCAACTCAACTCTCAACGGGACCAACGATTTCGTGTATTTTCCTAATAGCTGCTTATCCCTATGACTAATTTGAACATCCTTGATTCCCCTATTTAGCTTAGCGATGAGTTTTATCGATGTTTGGTTGATATCTCCAAATTTGTAGTACATTAGTACCAAAGCAGTAATAGCCATTGTAGCTATTAGCCCTGTAGCAACTAAAGATTCCAAATCCAATTGGTTGTGGTAGCCAATGTAAAAGATGAGACATATGGTGCAAATAACAGTCTGACTATTCGTCACTAGGACTAGAACAAAGTCTCGTAGGAATTCATTGACAAGGAGGACATCCATTTGGAGATATTTGTAGTTCGAAATGACCATAATCAAACTCCTAACGGAATCACGTTCAGATCTGTTTCCCATTGGTACCATTCCTTTCAATCCGTTGAGTAATGTAAAGTCCCCAGTAGATGTAAATCACAAATACAGGAGAACAACCAAGAATTCCACCCCATAATATACCGGCTAGAAGGAACTGCATAATTCCCATTGCCACTCGTGCAAACCACATTGCCTGGATTGCCTGAGTTACCCCAGTTGGCAGAAAAGGGGTTAGGAGAAAGGCAATGTATTTACCGGTAAAGATTGAATAGCCTAGCGATGATGAAATGGCTGCAGAAGTTGCCAGAATCAAATACCACTTGCAGTATTTGTCCCATGCTTGAGTCACATGTGTTGGATGTTGATGTTTCAACAGCTCTGCAATACCAAATGAGTTGTACATTGCTTAGAATACTTCGGTGCCTTACCGTTCATGTCCTTGAAGGAATCCAAAACCTTGTTGATATAAGCAAAAAACTCGATCTCAAACAGAGCGTACATGTAGTGAATAATGCAATGGAAAGAAATTGCAAAGGTGTAGATTGCTAGCATAATTGTCAACAGGAACCTTTCCTGCAGTGCAATTGAAGCAATGAAGAAGGCATACACTCCAATCAAATGAGGAATGACAAGTACTTTTGTCAATTTCCAAGGAATATTTTGGAAGTAAATAAGTTGCCTGTTTCTGCTGTCCCAGACATACGGCAGTTGACCAACGGAGTGTGAATACGATTGAATAAACTCCACAGATTTCCAGAAATTTGGATCCATGTTTCAAGAGGGAATGACCAATAAATAAGTCAACCCATCGGCTTTTTACCGATTTAAGTCTTTTGAGCCTTGAAAAGTGTCGCCTTGTGAAACAGGAAGAGGAAGTTGTGAAAAGCATGAATGATTAAAATGTTTATTAAAATGGGACGTTGGATACAACAAGTTCTACAGTGCTGACATTCTTCTAGCCAAACTAGCCCCTAACTTATTCATTTTTTACTTTATGCTTTGCTTCAGGCTGGACGAAATTTAAGAAGGAAATTTTTGTATTAGCACCAACAAACCTTCAACATTGTTAAACTTAAGTTAAATGTTTTATAGCACACGGAAGAAATTAGCGTGTCTTTCATTTGTTGACTTCCGAAGTATAATTGCACACATAATTCCAGCGTTTGGAACCATTAGCTGGATACCAGGAAGTAGTCCTTCATGTCCAAATGTGATTTATGTTGTGTCACTTTGTAATTTTCTTCCTTAATTTATTTATTCTAAGCCAAGGTAGCTAAAGTAAAAAAAAAGTAAAATAATAAACAGAGAGTGGTTCTGCATTTGTAAAGAAAGTAATAAAATATTACATGTAATTAAATATTCGCTTTAAATCATTGCCGTAATACTTTTTATGAAAAGCATAATGAAACTTATGAACACCAAAAACCCTTTAAATTAATTAATCGCCAAGTGAATCACATGGTGTGCTGCAACAAGACCACAAGCTCTAGAAGCGCAGAATACCATCAACCAGAACAAGGAAGTTACAAAAACGAACATGAGGGCGCTCAAGTGTAGTTTGCTGTTGTGCGGTCAAGTGTAGATGCGTATAGTTGCAGAAAAACAGAATTGGAATAAAATAATTCGACCTTTAATTTTCCCTTTTATGCTTCAAAATTTTTTGGTTATCGGTGGAAATATTCCAATTCTGTTTTCCTGAAGCTAATACGCATCAACACTTGACCGCACAACAGCAAACTACACTTGGGCGCCCTCATATTCGTTTAATATGATTGTCTGAGATCACACCAAGTAGAAACCAATTGGAAGCGCTGAAGGGAATCTTCGCCTTACTCTCTTTCTCTTTCATATTTAATTTTAGACCCAATTCTTTCTTTTTTGAATTACTTATTTCCACTTCCACTAATAGCTGTGGTAAGTATTCATACATCCGTGGACCCTTCAAATTAATTAATCGCTAAGTGAATCAAATGATTCGCTTGTGTCCCCACTTATGATAGATTTCTTTGTCGATGTCTGATATTTCGAACGTGAAACATGGCACGTAGCTCAACGTTCTCTTACCATGTTCAGAAGTCAAGTGCGATCACACAATTGTCATCAAAAGCAATGTTTCATGCAGTGATATTGATAAATTGATGATTTTATCATTCAAAAACACTCATGTCAGATATTATAAATTCAATATATAGACCTACAATTTGAGCAGGAGTGACTGGATTTGAAATGAAGCTGGAAGGAATAGCTCGATTCCTTATATTCTTGAACTTGGCAGTTGCTGCCTTGTCCATTTGTCCACCAGGTGATTTCGTGGCGCCTTGCTATTGCGATGAAAACCTTGACAGTAGTGAAATCATTTGTGAAAGTCTGAGAGGAACAAAGTGGGATGCAGAAGCGACATTTGCAGCCATCAGTGAACACGTACCAGCCGATGCAGTTTTCGATAGGCTTATAATTCGTTCCACTGACTTGATCGAATTCCCATCTACCGGAAATTTGAAATTCAAGGTGATGAATATTACTTTTAATGATCGTCTGAGCAAGATCTCCTTGGACGCAATCAACGGCACAAGAGAGACTCTGCAGACTTTAGCTGTTCTATCGAGTCCACTTACTGCCGATGTATTCCACGCTGTCAACAATATGCCAAAACTGCAGTACCTCAGACTGGCCTTTACAAGCATAAATTCAATCCCAGCTCATGCGCTTTCAAGCTCAAGTCTCAGGATCCTAGAGCTCGTTTACACTCATATTAGCCACCTCGGAGACTTTGCATTTGCCGGACTACCCAACTTGCAACAGCTTGTACTCACCAACTCTGGTCTTGACAAGAACATGCGTGCAATTAGCGACAATGGATTCAACGGTCTCCCCCACAACGTGAAGGTTAAACTCAATGGCTACTCTAGCAGTCCCGGATTTTTAGATGAACGGAAAATCCGACCGTTGTTGGACGTTGTTGCAAGAAACAAAGCAAACCCAGGGCTTGTAATTGGAGGAATGTTATTGAACAACCCACCAATGTATTATGGGGTTTATGCCTGCGATTCAAGGGCTGATTGGATCTGCAAGGACCAGGAAAGATATAGAGACAGACTTGCCGGGTATTACTGCGACATCAACGGATACCGTGACATCTGGAAGTATTGCAGCGAGTTGTGAGTAACTGCTAACAAGTGTATGAGTTTGGAAGATAAATGATAAATATCAAATAAAATAAATTTATTAATGTATCCAATACACACTCTTCTACATTTTTTGAATTCTTAAAATATTTTCTTGAGTATAATTATTCCTTTGATTGATGAACTAATTATTTTAGTTATGATTCTTAAACTATTTGGTTTTTTGAAATATCCGAATGAGCTCAACTCTATTTTCAAAGGGACCAAAGACTTTGCATATTTCCCTAAAAGTTGTTTATCCCGAGTACTAATTTTAGCGTCTTTGATCCCTCGGTTGAGTTTTGCAATGAGTTTCACTGATGTTTGATTTATATCTCCAAACTTGTAGTACATTAACATCAGTGCAGTCGTGGCCATAACAGAAATGAAGGCTGAAGTCACTAATGACTCAAAATCCAATTGACCGTGGAACCCAATGTACAGGGTAAGAAAGACACAGGAAACTATGGCAACGCTGTTAGTCCCAATTAAAAGTGCGAAATCCCTTGTGACCCCGTTTACTAGTAAAATGTTCAGTTGGATGCTTCTGTAGGACGAAATGACCAGAACCATTCCTTGGATGTTGCTTTCTTCAGTACCCCCTACCTTTGGTATAGTAGCTTTCAAGTCATTCAGAAGGGACAGTGTCCAAAACATGAATATCACAAATGGAGGACCAAGGGCAAGTAAGCATCCCCATGAGACTCCAAGGATCAGAAACAGCATCGCTGCTATCCCCACACGTATCAACCAATCAGACTCTATCATTTCAGTTGCCTCCATAGATATAAAAGGGCTTAGAAAATCCACTGCGTGTTTGAACACAAATATGAACAATCCTAGTGGATTTGTTACAGCTGCTGCTGTGTGTAATATTAAATACCACTTGCAGTATTTGTCCCAAGTAGATGCAACATAGTTCTGATTCTTCATTAGAGTTTCTGCAAAGTTAAAGTTTATTGATTCAATGTCAAGTAGGCAATCATCATTAGGAAAGTTACCTGTAATGTCCCGGAAAGAAATAACAACCTTGTTCACAGCTGTCAGGAACTCATGTTCGTATAAAACGTACATTAGATGGATTGCGCATAATAAGAAATACCCAGTGGCGTAAACTCCAAGTAAAATTATCAACAGAAACCTCTTTTGAAATGGAATTGAAACTAGGAAGAAGGTCACAGCAGCAATACAATGGGGGACTACGAGCAACTTTGTGATTTGCCATCGTATTGTCGGCGAGTAGACAAGTTGCTGGGCTTTGGTGTCCCATAGATATGGTGCTTGACCCACAGCTTGCGAATAAGAATAATTCAGGTTAACAATTCGTGAGAACTTTGGATCCATGTTGGTAGCAGAAAGGCAGATGAGATAATGGCAAAGTATGTAAACTTATTTTTTAAAGGTTTTGACTTATTACATCTAGCTGAAGCGTTTAAGGAATTTAAATTGATTAGAGGCACTGGGGCATCTACAGTGAGGTAAATTTTCTAGCTTCGAGTTTCGTTCTCAAGCTGGCTACTTAAGTTGGCTAAACGAAATGCATTGAAAAAAAAAGTTGTTGTATCCGTGCCAAACCTTAAACATGTATTGCACAAATGCTTTTCAATATTTGATTAAATTCCAAAATGCTTCACTTCCAGGATATAACTTTCCGCTAATCGATTTTAGTGAATTATAGATCCGCGTGTTCTTTTAGCATATAGCTTCTGAATCTAATAATTTTTGAGAGCCTCTTCCTGTTTTTTTTAAATCTACTTATTCCTAACGAATCGAATCGAGATGAAAGTGTTAGTGGATGAAAGATCTTAAACTACCCATTGATTTATTTGTACAAGACACATTTGTTGTTACAATTAGTTTCTCAAAATATTTTTCTAAGTATCATAATCCCTTTCATGGAGGAGCTTAATATTCTAGTAACAACTCGTAAACTATTTGGCTTCTTGAAATATCCAAATGTGCTCAACTCAACTCTCAACGGGACCAACGATTTCGTGTATTTTGCTAATAGCTGCTTATCCCTATGGCTAATTTGAACATCCTTGATTCCCCTATTCAGCTTAGCGATAAGTTTAACCGAAGTCTGGTTGATATCTCCAAATTTGTAGTACATTAGTATCAATGCGGTCATTGCCATGGTAGCTATGAGTCCTGTAGCAACTAAAGATTCCAAATTCAATTGGTTGTGGTAGCCAATGTAGAAAATGAGGCAGATGGTACAAATAACGGTTTGGCTATTTGTTACTAGGACCAGAACAAAGTCTCGTAGGAATTCATTGGCAAGGAGTACATCCATTTGGAGGTATTTGTAGTTCGAAATGACGAGAATCAAACTCCTAACGGCATTACGTTCAGATCTGTTTCCCATTGGTACCATTCCTTTCAATCCGTTGAGAATGTAAAGTCCCCAGTAGATGTAAATCACAAATACAGGAGAACAACCAAGAATTCCACCCCATAATGTGCCTGATATGACAAACACAATAACTCCCATTCCCGCTCGTGCAACCCACATTGCCTGGATTCCTTCAGTTACCCAATTCGGCCAAAACGGGCTCCACAGAGCTGCCATATATTTGAAGGTAAAGATTGAGCACCCAACGGAAGATGAAATGGCTGCAGACGTTGCCAGCATCAAATACCACTTGCAGTATTTGTCCCATACTGCGACATTTGTTGGTTCTCGTTGTTTCAACAGCTCTGCAACACCAAACAATTAATTATAATCATTGATTAGATTAACGGTAGATTAACGGTGCCTTACCGTTAATGTCCTCGAATGAGTTGAACACCTTGTTCACATAAAGCAAAAACTCAATCTCAAAGAGAGCATACATGAAGTGGATGATGCAATGAAAAGAAATTGCAAAGGTGTAGATTGCCACCATAATTGTCAAGAGGAACCTTTCTTGCAGTGCTATTGACGCAATGAGGAAGATTACCGCTGCAATTAATTGCGGAATGACTATTATTTTTGTCACTTTCCAACCAACAGTTGGCGAATGAACAAGTTGTCTGTTTTTGCTGTCCCACAGATACGGTAATTGACCAACGGAGTGTGAATACGATTGAATGTACTCCACAGCTTTCCAGAAATTTGGATCCATTGTGTTGTTCAAGAGCCAATGACTACTAAACAATTCCACGCATCGCCTTTTTACGATTCCAAAGTCTGGAAAAGTTGTTGCGTTGTAAAAGAACAAGAAGTTTCAAAAACCATGAATGATTAAAATATTTGTGAAATGTTGGATAACCTCAAGTTCTTCAATGCTGATATTTTTCTAGCCAAACTTAAGCATAAAGGCAGTTGTCCACGTCTGCTGTATTGTTTTTCCCAAATGAAATAAAAACAAAGTTGTTTTGACCTAAGCCTTAAACATGATTTCCCAAACTTGAATATTGGATTGAAACTTTGTTTCTAATTTTGTTTTACTTGCAGGATCTTGACTTCCGCTGGTGCATTTTAAGTTCTAAAAATTAATTTTCATAATGATGTTTCGTCATATACAGGAATTATTTACAAATTACCAAATCTAACATTATACTAATCACTTTTTATTATTGATGTGCTTTTTAATATATTTTTTTAAGTATAATTATTGCTTTTGTGGAATAACTTATAATCTTTGTGACAATTCTTAAACTATTTGGTTTCTTAAAATAGCCAAACGAGCTCATTTGAATTTGCAAAGAGAACAAAGACTTTCCATATCTCCCTAGAAGGTTTCTATCCAGTGGGTTAACGTCCGTATCCTTGATTCCTTTGTTGAGTTTAGAGATAAGTTTAATTGAATTTTGGTTAATACCTCCAAATTTGTAATACATTAAGATTAACGTAGTCATTGTAAAGGCGGTCAAGAGAATTGAAGTAACTAGTGACTCCAAATTAAGATAATGGTGGAACCCAATGACCAGGACGAGACAAACATTAGAAATTAGTATCAAACTGTTGGTAACAAGGACAAGAACAAATTCTCTCAAAAGTTCATTAGCCAGGAGTGTATCAACCTGAAGGTTTTTATACGCCGAAAGAACAAGCAATAAATTAGAAACTGAGTAGCTTTTAGGCATCTTGTGCTTCTGTACAATTGATTTCAATTCATTGAGCACAAAAAGCGCCCAGTAAATGAAGATTACCAAGAGTGGAGCAGAGGCAATGACCACCCCCCAGCCAATACTGATGGCAAAGAACATCAAAACTCCAATTGCCGCACGAGCATGTGACATTGCCTGTAAGGATTCCGCTGCCTCGAGAGATATGAATGGGCTTAAATATTCTGCAGAATAATTAAAAATCAAGATGGGCCAGACTATACAAGAAGTCGCAAATGCTGTAATAAGCAGAGCCAAATAGAGTTTGCAGTATTTCTCCCATTCTTGAGAAACGTGTGTCGGATTTTGATATTCCTTTACGAGTTCTAAAATTAAAAAAGAATCTTATTTTTAACTCTTTCATTCGGTGGATTAACTTACCAGTAATTTTCTGAAAAGAATGTAAACACTTGTTTAGGATTTTGCCGAAATCATGTTCGTATATGGCATACATTGTGACCAATACGCCGTGTAAGCAAAGGCAGAAAGAATAGAGTGAAAGCAGCATTGTTAAAAGAAACCTTTTCTGTGTGAGAATTGTAGCGATTAAGAAAGTTACAGTTGCTCCACAGTGTGGGATGGTAAGGAACTTTGCTATTTGCCACTGAATAGTTGGTAAATAAACGAGTTCTGTGGTTGCAACGTCCCAAAGATTAGGCGTTTGTCCGATTGCATGTGAACACAAGTGAATAAGACCAATAGCTTTCGACAATTTCGGATCCATTACTGTGTGCTAAGAATAACTACTAACGTCAGTTGCGCAAAGCAGTACTGTTCTAGTAAACTTTGTCATACGTCATGTGGACAAGTCTGAGGGCTGGTCAGGGTAGAAACTTTCTGTAGAGTTAGAAAACCGATTCCTCGGAGAAAGCCAGGGTCGTGGGTCAGCCTACTGCGCCATAACCTGCAAAAGGAACCAATTTTTAACTAAAAGGTTTAAGGCATGTTTAATTAAAATGTTTATGGCTTCTTTCTCTTTGCATTTTTAATAGGAAAATGTTCCTGTTAGAAGGAAATGAAAACTATATGCATATGTAAACGTGTTTTTGCCAAATTTTGTTTAATATTTAATGTTACTTTGAAACCCTTTCAAAGGTTTCGTCATGATAGTTTGAATGCCGTAAATTCAATTTAATAAAATTGCCAAGTAACGATTACTACAAATAGTTTGGACACTTTGTCACCTTAACATTAAATTATCTGACAGAATTCTAATGCCCTCTAACTTAAGATTTTACACTAAGTGGGTTAACAAATAAAACGTGATTAGCTCAATTAACCCTTTAGTTAGCGAACAAATTGCTTAATTGAGAGTATTCCATTGATTGTGTAGTTGATGATATTGTAGTTGTACTCGCACATCGTTTGTTTGACGATATGCAGCAATACGTTGGATCCAACAGACGCTTTTATGGTCACTGGTCGCATATGTTTTAGTCGAGATTGGAGTATGGCCCTTTCGATACTTTTGGAATTCAAATGCAAAACAGATGCATTCATGTCGTGAAGGAGAGATTCCGACAACGTATGGATTTTGATTGGCAGAGGTTTAAACATAATTACTAGACAGAACTTTAGTAAAAAGGATAGTAGGACTAATGCGATTGTTTCACCGACGGCTGAGGAAGCATAACCGTTTAATTAGCGAATGAATTGGTTGATTGAGAGTATTCCATTGATTGTGTAGTTGATGATATTGTAGTTGTACTCGCACATCGTTTGTTTGACGATATTAAGCAGTACATTGGATCCAACAGACGCTTTTATGGTCACTAGTCGCATATGTTTCAGTCTAGACTGGAGTATGGCCCTTTGGATACTTTTGGAATTCAAATGCAAAATAGATGCATTCATGTCGTGCAGGAGAGATTGTGACAACGTATGGATTTTGATTGGCAGAGGTTTAAGGATAGCTACTAGAACGAACTTTAGCAAAAAGGATAGTAGGACTAACGTGATTGTCAATGGAATCGGTAACACTTGGAAGAAGCAGACACACACAACATCACACCCAACTAGAGCCACAAAAAAAATAACCAAATATATAAAAATGGAATTGTAAAAGAAATCAGATACAAATTGTGTCAACAATTGGAAGAAATAGAAATCAAAGCAGTGATGGGAATGGAGCATTTCTGAGGCAGACAAGTCTGTATGAATCCTTGCAATGGAGGTGGACATCAACTGGGCAATTGATGTAAAGATCACAGCATGGAAGGCCATCAGACGAGTAGCAGAAATGCAGCAACCAAAGGCGATAAAAATTCGAATCCCCATTCCCACCGTGTAGCTCCATGTTTGGTCCCATACGGTTGGAAATAGAATTCTGAAGGAATACTTCAATGGGTCTAGAGATGCAAACAGACCAACAAAAACTAGGAGATATGGCAGAAATATATAGTAAAATATAATGAATTTGAGCCCCAGTTCAATCCACTTGAAGTCCAAATGTTCTGTTGGGAAATAATTATTATTTATTAATTAATGATCAATTAGAAGGATACCATTGCAAACAGAATTTAAATACATTTATTTGAGTTTCCATCACCTTTTCTATCCAATTCCTTGAAGTGGTGAATTCCATTGACAGCATTCTCTCCGTAGTTTACGAATATCCAACTCGTGTACAGTGCATAGCTTCCACCGAAGGCCAAAAGTAAAATCGTCATCGTAGCTTCAATTGGTGGTGATTGTGGATTGGTTCCGAGCATGAGTTCGCGCAGTAGGACGAGGAAACAAGAACCCACTCCTCCGCAGCCTACGATGAAGATGGTCACAAAGTGCCACACTTTGCTCTCCCTTGGATTAGTGTGTAGACTGAAACGTTGAGTTTCAGGATTCCATTCCAAGGGAAAGGTCCCCGTGTAGCCATGCAGCTTCTGGTAGAAATCAAGCAGAGAGACAGATGGGTCGAATATGGGAGTAGGAAATGAGGGAAACCTTTTAGAATAGAACTTCATACTAAACACCCGAATGGTTCGATTCCTTGCCAATGTCTGAAAATATAAGTATAGAAGAAGTATAAAAATTTCAATCTTCATTATGTTCTGCTCGTTGTTTTGATAAGGCGATGCCATGTCAAATAAACTATTAATCATCATTATGTTGTGCTCGGAACATGGCGAAAAGGCTTTGTAAATTGTGTGTAAATTATGAATTTGTTTTCAGTTGGTAGTGCTTTACAATTAAATCTAACAACTTATTAGGTGTTGCTGTCGCATTTTAATTGTTGAAGAATTTTTTATGGTTTTACTAAATAACTTATGCGGAAATCACCACATGCAGCTTCACTTTAACTGCCCCTTTGCGGATATCGAGCCGTTGCTCAACTAGGTAGTCAATTTCTACAGTCTATCTTCTGGTTAAATTTGAAATTTTCAAAGTAGAAACCCAGAATTTATGACTTTTTGTCTGTGTTCTAAGTTTTATCACTCTACATTACGTATTAATTGCGCTACTTTGTTATACCCGGGTTGATTCGGTTTATTTTTGATGATGATTTAATGGAATGTAGCTTTAACTCAAGTATGTCATGCGGACTACTGAGTTGATGATATCATTGCTAGGATTGGTTAAATCCAATTTAAGTTATTGATAAGAACTTGCACAATAAAATTGCTTCCAAATTTCCCCACTTTACAAAAGCAGATAAAACAATTAATTATAAAAGGAAGCTTAATTCTTTCAATTCCTTACATTCCAAATTCAATTCAAACGTTAATTATGAAGGTTGCAATTGTCGTGTTAGTCCTTGCAGTCGCGGTTTCTGCCGACCCAAGTAAGCTTCCACGATTTATTTAACATAATATAACATAATTCCATTATTATTAAATTATTGAATTATTTTCAGTTCGTCCAAAGAAACCCACTTGGAACATGGTTTTCAATAAGATAACCGACGGCTGGGGAAGCATAACCGTCGCAAAGTATTGGGCAAAGGAAATATCAGCAGCAGAAAACACTGAAGTTTCCAAAAGAATTGAAGCTCAATTTAAATCCCGATGGCCTGAAGCAGATGCAATTCAAGCAGAAGCTCAAATGGTAGCTAGAAGCTTGGAACTCACTGAGGACGGGGCTCTTCACTTCTTTGAACAGTTCCGTCAGTTCACCGTTTCAATTGAAGAAGACATTCGTCCTTCTGTCGAACTCTTGTCTTCGGATGCACAAGAGAAAATCGCCGCCGCATTCCAGAAATGCGTGGATGAATTAGCAACCCTCTTACAGGAAATTGTTACAATGATTGGCACTGGGATCGAAGAAATACACCGGTTTGAACCTTAAGGTTAATCAATGTCATATTCTTCACATTCCAGATTTAAGTTTCGATTGAATGAATTGAATTATCAAATAAATGCAAATTAAGCATAACCTTTACTGCTAACTTAAGTTTCAACCCAGTTTTTTGATGATCATAATTCCTTTCATGGAGGCGCTTATCATCTTTGTTATAATTCTTAAACTATTTGGTTTTCTAAAATAGCCAAATGAACTTAGCTCTACTTTCAACGGGACTAAGGACTTTGTATACTTCCCTAACAGTGCCTTATCAACACGAAGAATAGCCGCATCCTTAATACCTCTGTTTAATTTACCGATTAGTTTAATTGACGTTTGATTGATGTCTCCAAACTTGTAGTAGAGCAATATCAATGCTATCATGGCCATAGCGGTTATGAAGACTGTAATGATCAAACACTCCAAGTCAAGTTGATGGTGGAATCCAATGTACAGAGTGAGACAGACACAACCCATAAGTGTCAGGCTATTGGTCAATAGGAGGAGAACATAGTCTCGAACAAGTTCGTTTACAAGAAGGATATTGATTTGGAGGCTTCTGTAGGAAGAAATGATTAGCACGAATCTAGAAACGATCTCGTCACCAACTGTATTAGCCTTTGGTACAATTCCTTTTAGTCCATTGAGATTGTAAAGTGTCCAGTAGATGAATATTACAAACGGTGGGTTAATTGCAATCACTCCTCCCCAGAGTAAAACAGCAACAATGAACTGCCCGAGTGCCAATACAGACCGTAGAATCCACATAGACTCCAGCAACTCCAATAACACCGTTGGTAAGAACGGGCTGAGAAAGTCAGAAGCGTATTTGAAAACGAAGATTGGCATAGCTAGAGAAGAGGTTACAGCTGCTGCAGCAGTTGCAGCCAAATACCATTTACAATATTTGTCCCAAGCTTCGGCACCAAGTGTTTGATTCCCTTTCATCCGTTCTACAAATTTAAAAATCTGGTTTAGCTGATTTTTTTAATTTTTAATTTGGATTACCTGAAATATACTGCAAGGAAGTTACAATTTTGTTTACAAATTCAACGCATTCCAGTTCAAACACGGCAAATATGAGATGGACTGAGCAGTGAAAGCAAACAGCAAAAGTGTAAATTGCAAACATGATCTTCAAGAGTAACTCTGATTGAAAAACAATTGAAGCAATGAAGAAGGAAATCACTGCAATGCAATGGGGGATGACAAGCAACTTTGTCAAGGACCATTGAATTGTGGGCCTGTAAATCCCCTGCTGCGCTGTCGTCTGCTGTCCCACAAGTAAGGCGTTTGGCCTACTACATTCGAGTAGAAATAAATTAGCTTCACACCCTCTGAAAATTTGGGATCCATGTTTCAAGAATGCACTGGTGCTTGTTGTCACACTGTTTAGTGTTCCAATCCAAAGCTTCTGATAGGAGGAAAGAAATTGGACATGAATAATTGGATATGTATTGGATATGTGTTGGCATTGGATAAATTTCTATGCCAACAATATGAAAAATTCCAATAATTTAATCGTTCATATTTACATCAGTGGATTGCCAGACAAGCACTCCAATTCTTTTTCATTAAGTAGTAATGTCCAACTTAGGTCTTCCTTCTAATGAATCCATGTGGAATTATTAAATCCAGTCAACCTTAAGCATGTTTAGAGTAAACGTGTTCTTATATATTTTTATAAATTATTTATTTTGGACTCAAAAGCAGGATTTGAAGTTCCGCAGAAATAACTGTTTAACACATTTTTAATCTAGTGCGATTTCTTGTTTAGAAAATAAAAATTTACAAAACTATATTTGGTTCATATAAGAGACATAACCTGTCGAATTTTAGCCTTTCGATTTCAGCATTAGATTAAGCTAATCTGCAGCTAAAGTTTATTTTCCAGCAACACCGCAAAAGCACCGTGCAAAAACTGCAAAAAAGAACCTAGATGTCTATTACAACACACAATTGGAGCTTGCTTTTTTAAGTTATTTATATATATAATTTTAAGTTAAGTTCCACTCATTTTAAGTATGAAATCTTCTGATATTTTCTTACATGAAAAGCACAGGGGATTAAAAGTTTCAACGTTTCAAACCTTCGTGGATTTAACATGGAAGAATACCAAGATCCAATATTTCTTCAATTTAGAAAGGCAACGGGAGTCTGGGTAGTTACAAAGATGTTCTTTGACTGGTTCATCCGCTTTACTTAATTGAGAGTATTCCATTGATAGTGTTGTCGATGATATTGTAGTTGTACTCGCACATCGTTTCGTTTGTGATATGCAGCAACATTGTTGATCCAAATGACGCTCTTATCATCACTGGTCGCATATGTTTAAGTCGAGATTGGAGAAGTGCCCTTTTGATACTTTTGGAATCCAAATGCAAAACAGATGCATTCATGTCGTGAAGGAGAGACTGTGCCAATGTATGTATATTCACTAAAAGAGGTTTAATAATAATTACTATGACAAACTTTACTAAAAAGGATACTATGACGAAAGTGATTGTCAAAGGAATTGGCGACACTGAGAAGAAGCAGACGATCGATACATCAACCACAATTAGAACCACAAAGATGAGAAACAAAAATACAAATATGGAATTGTAAGTGAAATCAGCTCCAAATTGCATCAACGCTTGGAGGTAATTGTAATCAAAGCAGTGACGGGATTGGAGCTTTTTTGTGAAAGACAAGTCTGTCTGAATGTTTGCAATGGAGGTGTACATCATCTGTCCAATTGTTAACAAGCACACAGCATGCAGTATCATCAGTCGAGAAGCAGAAATGGTGGCACTGATGCAGAGGATAAAGCGAATTCCCGTTGCTACAATGTAGCTCCATGTTTCGTCCCATATGGTCGGAAATAGAAGTCTGAAAGAATACTTGAATGGATCGAGATATGCATAGAAGAGGAAAACGCCCAAGAGATATGGCAGAAATAGAAAGTAAAGGATGAGGAGTTTGAACACAAGTTCAATCCATTTCCAGTCCAGGTGTTCTGTTGAGAATTAATTACCAATTAGAGACCTACTTATTCCATAACCGCAGCTTTATTCAACTATAGCTACATTTGCGTGTGAGAAAGGTAAACCCAATTGGGAATGGAAGAAATAACCAGTGCCTGAACGTAAACCTTGTATCAAAACAGGGTTGTTCAAATCCCTTACCTTTCCTGTGCAGTTGCTTGCAATGGTGAATACCATTGATTGCATTTCCTGCGTAGTTTATGAATATCCAACACGTGTACAGTGTATACCATCCACAGAAGCCCATTAAGAACATCATCATCATAGCTAGAATAGGTGGAGAGAGTGGGTTGGTTCCGAGCATGAGTTCGCGCAAAAGGACGAGGATGCAAGACCCCACTCCTGCAAAGGCTATGACGAAGATGTTCATAAAGTACCACACTTTGCTCTCCCTTGGGCGAGTATGGAGACTGAAACGTTGAGTTTCAGGATTCCATTCCACCGGGAAGGTCCACCCGTAACCATGCAGCTTCTGGTAGTAATCAAGCGGAGAGACAGATGGGTCGAATATGGAAGTAACGAAGGAGAAAGTGGTCTTCATCTTGAGTATTAGAATAGAGCGTTACACACACCCAACTGCGCCAGTTCCTTAGCAGGTTCTGGAAGTATTAGGAACGATCCACTTCAAGTTTTATCGTCTATTAGTCGGAATATGGCGAAGAGTAGTTGCAAAGCGTGTGTAAATTATTAAATTGTTTTGAGTTTGTATTCCTATTCCATTAAAACAGTTTAGAGGGTTTTAATGTTGAATTTTAAATGTTGAAGAACTTTTTGTGCTGAATAACTCATGCGGAAATGCAGCCTTGATGGCTTGAGTTGGACTTATTAGACGCCATTTATTCAAGCTGGAGCTATTCAATTTCTACTTTAAGCATATTATTAGTAATTAGGCGCATTGACACGTAGGTTATAATTCAACTTATAAATCACGGCTGGGGTTTATGATTGGATTGGAGCATGATGCAATTGAATTACTGTATGTGACATAGTTTTGGAACATAATTGACATGAAGAATGTGAACTCCGTCGTGACTCGCGTTGAAATTTCTCGAATACAGTTGGAATGTAGAGGGATAGATGAATAAAATATATGTTTGCAAAATGTGTTGGTAGGATACTTAAGTGCTGCAATATTAAAAATAATTTGATTCCCGTTTCCCAATTATTCCTCCTTCCACGAAATGGAAAGGAAAAATAGGGTTTTGGCTTTATTTTGGCCACACCCTCAACATGTTTTGACAATCCTTCGTCGATAAGATTGGAGACGTTTTAAAATTTTATTATTTTTTCCATTCCTCTCAGAACTATTAATTAAATTAGAGCCTAAAAGCTATAGAAATTAAGTTCCAAAGTTTCTAAAATAATTTCTTCAGGATCATAATCCCTTTCATAGATGCACTAATTATCTTTGTCACAATCCTCAAACTATTTGGTTTCTTAAAATAACCGAATGAGCTCAACTCTACTTTCAAAGGGACCAACGATTTCGTGTATTTCCCTAAAAGTAGTTTATCCCTATGGTTAATTTTAGCGTCCTTGATTCCTTTGTTTAGTTTAGCGATAAGTTTAATCGAAGTCTGGTTGATGTCTCCAAATTTGTAGTACATTAATACCAATGCGACCAACGCCATTGTAGCTACAAGGCCAGTGGCCACTAAAGACTCCAAACTAAGTTGCTGGTGAAACCCAATGTAAAATATAAGAGACACGCAACTAATAAGATTCAGAGAATTTGTTGCTAGCAATAGGACAAAGTCTCGTACAAGTTCGTTAAAAAGGAGGATGTCAATCTGGAGACTTTTGTAGGATGAAATGATGAAAACTAGATTCCGAACGGCACTGTTCCCAGTTGCTTTTGCCTTCAGTGTCTGCTTTAGTCCGTTGAGAATGAACAGTGGCCAGTACATTGAGTGCAGAAAAGGAGGAGTAACTGCTAGAACTCCTCCCCAGATGACTCCATCAATCAGAGCGTGCGAAAGGCCAAAGACAGCGCGTGCCCACCGCATGGATCGGATCGTGTTTGTCGTCTCCGTTGATACAAAGGGACTGAGGATTGTCGCAATTGATCTGAACATGAAGACTGCCATACCCAGAGAAGAAGTTACAGCTGCAGATGCAGTCGAAAGTAAAAATAATTTGCAGAACTTCTCCCAGTGTTCTTTCTTCTTCGGATCTTGAAACTTTTTCAACATTTCTGTAAACAGAGATCATACTTTAGTTCCATTTCCTTTGTAATTACGAGCATTACTTACCAGTAATTCTCCCGAATGAATCCACACTTCTGTTGACAGTTGAAATGTACTCTTGTTCAAATAGAACAAACATGAGGTGGAGCGCACAGTGTAGGCAAATACAAAAGGCATAGAGTGCCAGCATAATTGTTATCAGGAATCTTCTTTGCATTGCAATTGAGGCTATGAGAGAAATGACTACGGTAACAGCATAGGGAATCACAAGTAGCTTTGTCACTTTCCATCGACCTGTGGGCGCATATAGAAGCTTTTGCTTTCCATTATCCCACAAGTATGGCGTTTGACCTACAATGTTAGAATACAAGTACACAAGTTCCACCACTTTGGAAAGCCTGGGATCCATGTTGTTTGAACAATGTTGATCAGAATAAAAATGACTCATAAAATTCTTTAGCTTTCCAAAACCTTGTCAAAATCAATAAATTTAAGGTCAATTGCATCTGAATTAATAAAAACGTTTAGGAAAATGAATTTGGTAGGATACCATGGAGGTTTTCCTCAATATGATGAAACAATTTTTAAAGGTTTTGGGGCTTAAGCTGGGCTGGAACCTGAGACAAGCCTCATAAAATATAAGTTTAGACCCAAATTCTGCTAAGAGAAGTGTGGAGTGGGTCATAAGGTCATATAAATTGTACCCTGGAACTTTATTTTCAGTGGCGTTGTATACTTTAAAAGCTTTCTGTCTAACTGTCTAACATTTTGAGACACGCAAAGTTTCCGACTGGTTTTTTTTTCGGGGTGAATTTTTATTTGAGCCTCAGGGACAAACGTCGTCCCCTGAAATGTCAGTCTTATTACACACTTGTACAATTTTGGGTTACTGCTGATGCGTGGTTGTTTCGGATGATGTCCATTCAGTCCTCTTCGTCATCAGGATCATCCTGACACAAGCATGATGGCATCAAATCAGAGCATGGGATTACTTCGTCTTGCATCAGAGTGAACAGAATAAGGGACCCCAAGTACCCAATCACAACAGCCACGTAGATCTTAATCTTCTCAGGGTCGCCGCATTTTGTAAATCCAACAGCGACCGAGTGAATAATGATGGAGCTAAATAAAAGCTAAAAATACAAAATTAAGGAATGAAAGATTCAGCGCAGTCGGTCTTACCACTTGGGAGACCGCCAACGCTGCTTTGAAAGAAAATCGTTCATCTTCTGGCAATGACTTGTTGAATTGATGAAAAAAGTAAAAGCCAGACTGGACAAGTGACGTAGCAGCAATTGGGAAGACGACTGAAATAAAAACATTTTATAAACGAATAGGATTTTTAATTTTTAACTATTTCACCGAATCCTCCTGGGATGAATCTGATTGCTGCCCACGTGAGCAAAGACAGGGTTGCGTGGTGGTACGTTTGAAGCCAAGTGACTCCATCGCCAATATGCAGACCAAACACTGAGTCGAGTAAATCCACTGTCTTGATCATGTAAAAGTCCCAGATAGTGACCATGATCTAAACACAAATCTTTTCATTTAGGTTAAAAGAAAAGAAGAACTTACTTTGTCAGTGTAGTACGCAGTCTCGACTCGATCGACCATGTCACAGAAAACGTTCAAACCAGAGCGATAGGAGAAGTAAGCCATCTGTAAGTAGAAACGATCTTCATCAAAGTAAAAAAAAATAAGAAGCTTACGGCAAGTCCATTGGTGAACATGACAAGAGTTCGGATGAAATTGAACCAGCTCATGCAGCAGTTCATAAATTCCCGATTGGCTACCAGGGTGCGGAAGATGTACGGACGATATGACCGCATGGACACGCAGTTGATCACATAAAGGGATACAGCCACGGATGGAACCCAAAAGGACATGAACGGCATTCCGTTCGACAGCGGATCTGAAATTAAAAGATTCATTCAAAAACGAAAAAGATTTACATTCAAGTCCAATTTACGCCAATCCATTGTGTCGTTCAAAGCCCGGAGACGCAGATGCAGATGGAAGCCAATGTGGGACGGTCAGATTGAAAGTTGTTCAAACTCGAGTTTGATTTTGATCTGAATAATTGATGGAGACTGGTGGTTGTCGTCCGGTGTAAAAAAAAACAATCAAAAAAGTTTTGTTTCCAAGGCAAACTTTAAGAAATTCATTTCCATTGTTCTCAAATTCTCAAATGTAATCCCAATTAATTGGATTTGTTTGTGACAATTGTTTAACTGTAAGTCCTTGGCCAAGGCTCTTCTTCATCTTTGTATCGATCCATGTAGTTCTCCCTCGGCTTTTCCTTTACGATTCCTTCGTCCAGCAAGTATTCTCCCAAATCCTGGACAACTTTAATCGCTTCTCGCGGTAGTGTTGGAGGATCAAAAATTCCAATAAGACAGACTGTAATATAAAATAAAATTAATTTGGATTAAATAAAATGGAAAGGAAACTTGCCGTCTGCTACTGTGATGAGAATGACGCCCCTGTCTTGATCCCTAGTCTTCCCATGGATGATGCCATGGATCGTTTTCCCACGGACTTTGAATGCCATGTATTTCGTGGTGTTGATTGTGATCCCAAGGGCATAAGCACTGTCCGGGTAGTCAAAAACAGTGTATGCAAGATCCGTTATTTCTTCACCGACAAACTGAAAATTCATCCAATTTAAATTAATTTAAAGATTAAATTATATTAATTTAAAGATTAAATTATATTAATTTACCCCTGGGAACAATGAACTCTTTGCTCTGAGGGTGGCAGTGGAGCTCCTTGCTGGATTGTCCACGAGGGGTGGGCCCTGCGCAAGAACAGCGGCGGAAGTAATCTTCCCCGAACCCACCAAATGATCTTCCATGAATTTTTGCCAGCTCTGTTAAACAAAAGTTCAAATGGTTTGGAAAGTCTGGATTTTGAGATGTAATTGTTACCATTGTTGCAGCTTTGGATGTTCACACTTGAATCCACACCTCAGGAATGAATTGGGATTTAATTGAAACCCGTTTATGAACCAGTCTAGAAGGTTCTGGATAAACACATCTTGGAAACCACATCAAATGCAAAGCATGGGTTGTGGAAATGATAATAAACACTTTGAATCTTGGTAGAGGTCAATGATCTCGTGGAATTCATTAACCGGTTCCGATCTCTCGTTGACCCTGACTACACTTTTTCAAGTTAAAAGCAGTTCAGTCATCGAATCCAAACTGCCAGAAAACAATGATGGAATTGGCCCTCGTTTGAGATTTGTTTTTATTTTATTAAAAGTGACCACAATCCATAAATAAAATTCGGTGTTCAAATTCGACTTCAGGAGTTGTAATTCCGTAAAGCCTTTGCAGTTACGAGCGGTTTGAACGTAACGTTACCAAAATGATTGGGTGGCTTGTGAATTACATACTTAGCCAATAGTTTACTTAATTGAGAGTATTCCATTGATGGTGTTGTCGATGATATTGTAATTGTACGCGCACATCGTTTCGGTTGTAAGATGCAGCAATACATTGGTTCCAACTGACGCTTTTATCATCACTGGTCGCATATGTTTCAGTCGAGATTGGAGTATGGCCCTCTGGATACTTTTGGAATCCAAATGGAGAACAGATGCTTTCATGTCGTGCAGGAGGGATTGTGACAACGTATTCACCTTGATTGTTAGAGGTTTAATAATTATTACTAGAACAAACTTTAGTAAAAAGGATGCTAAGGCTAAAACGATTAGAAAAGGAATTGGCAAGACTGAGAAGAAGCAGACGATCAATACATCACATATAACTAGAGCAATAAAGATGAGAGCCAAAAATATAAACATGGAATTGTAACTGAAATCAGCTCCAAATTGTGTCAACGCTTGGAGGTAATTGTAATCAAAGCAGTGATGGGATTGAAGCTTTTTTGAGACAGACAAGTCTTTATGAATCCTTGCTATTGCGGTACACATTAACTGAACAAATGATAATAAAACCACAGCATGAAGTGCTATCAGACGAGCAGCAGAAATGCAGCAACCAAAAGCAAGGAAAATTCGAATTCCCATTGCTACAATGTAGCTCCATGTATGGTCCCATACCGTTGGAAATAGAATTCTGAAGGAATACTTGAATGGATCCAGTGATGAAATTACGAGCAAAAAAGCCATGATATGTGGCAGAAATACGAAATAAAATAGCAGGAGTTTGATCACCAGCTCAATCCACTTGTAGTTCAAATGTTCTGTTGAGAATTAATTACCAATTAGATTAATTACAAGTGCATAAGTTTTATTCAAGTAGGTACATTTGCTTATGGGAATAAAAGAAATGTCGCCATTCAGAGTTTCAGCTAAAAAATATTTCCTTTTACCTGCTCTATCCAATTGGTCACAGTGGTGGATGCCATTGATCGTATTTCCTGCGTAGTTTACGAACATCCAACTAGTGTACAGTGTATAGGTTCCACAGAACCCCATAAGTATGATCATCATCGTAGCTAAAATAGGTGGAGAGAGTGGATTGGTTCCGAGCATGAGTTCGCGCAGAATGACGAGATAGCAAGAACCCACTCCTGCAAAGCCTACTACGAAGATGGTCATAAAGTGCCACACTTTGCTTTCCCTTGGCTGATTGTGAAGGCTGAAACGCTGATTTTGAGGATGCCATTCTACCGGGAAGGTCCACGTGTAGCCGAACAGCTGCTGGTAGAAATCAAGCGGAGAGACAGAAGCGTCAAATATGGAAGTAAAGGAGAACATTCTCTTCATTTATTCGAACACCCGAATGACTCAATACCTCGCCAGTTTCTGACTGGAACGATCCATTTCAATTTTGGTTATTTATGCTCGGAACATTGCGAAAAGTGCTTGGAGAAGTGTCTGTAAATTATTAATTTGTTTTCAGTTGGTATTCCTATTCCATTAAATATACTAAGACATCAACTTAGTGGGTTTTACTGTCGAATTTTAAATGTTCAAGAATTTTTTATTTTTTATGCTTTTGCTGAATAACTCACGCGAAATCCCCACGTGGAGCCATGATGGTTTGACTACGTACTTGACTTTGACTGCGCCTTTTGGTGGATATCGACCCATTGCTCGAAAAGTTTCTGCTTTCTACGGTTTGGTAAAATTCAAGGGAAGAGGCCGCAGGGCTAAGGGATAAATGAGGAACGAATTCATTTAAGTTTAGAGAGCTTTTAATTGCATAAAATTATTTAATTTTGAGTTCTTGCCTAAGATCTTAATTTTAAATTTTGAAGTGAACTGTGCAGCGAAAGGAACCATTATAGTTTAGCATGGAGTAATGAACACCCATCAGAACAACGGTATTTAAAATGTTTCCTCTTTTCATGTGGCTAATTGATTCTGAAATGAATAAACAACCATTAGGAATTTCCTCTTCGTACTAACACAATTTGTAATCAATTATGAGTTCTACTTTGCCAAGAGACACATTAAAAGTTATTCAAACTGAAAACAAAATTGCTGGAAGGAAATCAGCCATTAATAAATCCAATTACAGACAACTTCAGGTCCTTAGCAACAGTAGCAACAACAGCCCGCTTCCATTCATTAAGGTTTAGTCGTGTAGTTTGGTGATACAGTAGCTACTATGGAAAGATTTTGACTGCAAAAATTTAGACAATATATTTTGGAACTGGTATTAAAGCAGCCTAGTTTCAGAAGTAGTGCAGCGTGTTGTAATTTCGATTTTAATGACCAGCACCTAAGTGACCGATACCTCGATTTATCCAGCTGCCCTCCCACGCAGTAGCCAAAATTGTTTGCTGCGTCAACCAAAGACAATTTACGCAGCGCTGGTAATAATCTTGCAAATTCAATTACAATTTTGAAATAATTTTAGAACAGCAAATGTGAAAATCGCTTTCATAATCCCTGCCCTATTGAAAACGAAGGTCTTCAGGTAAAGGTAAATACCTCGACCACTTATTCAGTTCGAAACGCAAAATTCACCATACCTTTTCGTGCTGATAATCGCATAAGAGAATGAATAAAAGTATGAATAATAGTCTCAAATGATAGAATGAATACCAAAGGAAAAATAAACTTAAGTGTAATTTGACATAAACAGGAAAATTATTTCACGTCGCGTGTAAACAAATATTTAGTGAACATGGCCAGTTTCCTTTTAGCCTCTCAACGGTCTGAATTGCCTTGTCTTCATTGTCATAACATTTTTGAACCATGAAGTCAAAGCACTTTATAATCAACCTCCAGCCATTTCTCTGTTTAACAATGTACCTATTCAAAGTGGAAGGTCAAAGGGTTAGCTACGACGAAGTTATTAACCTTTCAAACTCATTTGATGACTGCTGGATGTTTGTGTACCACAATGAGACCTTCGAAGATGGGCCAGTGCCAACAACCCCTATGTCTTTTCCACCTGTCTCATTCTCCGTCCATTTGTTTGAAGAAGCATTCACCGTTTCATCTATTCTGAGCTGGTACGTAGCACCTAGAAAATACTTGCGCTGCACCGTGTACATGTTCTTATATCCAAGCCAGTTGAAGGTGCAGTGGACAGTGCAGCAGTTGGACTACAAGCTACCGGCACCTCCAAATTGTTCATTTTGGTTCAACAAGTTACATGAAGTCCTTCCCTTTCGTGATAGGTTTGACTACATTGTCTTTGCTGTAAGCAGTATAAAGGAATGTGTAGTAAACACGCGTGTCCAATATATAAACAATCTGATTATACAGCCACGTTCTTTTGCAGAGGTCACCAACAGAGTCACGATGGATCATATTGAGATACATACGTATCAGTATCCAGACATTGTTAAACTAAACTGTACTGTATCAAATGCACGTAGGTGTCATAGTAATGCAATTCAAGCAGGAACAAGGAACGGTAGACACTTACAAGTATTTCCTACAAGGTACTCTAGGGATAGAAGTTTCCAGTACAGCACAGGGTTTTGGAATAGGAACGAATCAGACTATGCTATAATCAACCACAAATACATGCGACATGCGAAACCTTTTACGAAGCTACGTGGTAGATATCCAAGGTTCTACAATTTACTGGAAGATTTGGTCGTCGATGTAGTGGATAAATGGGCGCCAAAACACCTGTTGGCAGATGATGAACAAGTTTATTTGCTGAACAAGTTTACCGTCTTGGCAGTAAGAAGGGTACAACAGAAACAATTCAATAAAAGAACGGAATTTGTGTATTCTAGTCCGGAATACTTTCAATATGCTACAAAGTTTGGTACGTACAGAGTGCAAAATTATAAATTTTACATCAAGCCATATGACGTCTATATTTGGTATTGCATTTTGACCTTTACGTTCTTAATCCCACTCATATTTGCTTTTACTGGAAGGAAAAAGATAAAAGTAATTGAAAGTGCACTACTTGCAACGGTTCCAGCCTTACTCCGTTCGGCACCAAGCATAAGTCCAATACTTATAACAAGAAAGCGTAAATTAATTTTCCAGCTTACTCTTGGGCTCTGGCTTTTAATGTTGGTAGTAATTGTAGAAGCCTATGTTGGTATTCTGATGGGATTCTTAATTGTGTATCCACCTTGGCAAGCTACTTGGTCAACTCTACATGACCTTGACAAGTTCCTCGCTGTTATTCGGAATGACATTGTTGCAGACTTTGTAATGAATCATGACTTTACTGGAGTCTATTTTGTGGGAGACGTTACTTATTGCCAGTGTGTTGAGTGGGGGAAATTTGAAATCAATTGCACGAATGAAAGGCCCAATGCAACATATTGTAAACACCTTAGTAAGAAGATGGAACTGGTTGGCGCAAATGCCGACAATATTCCTGCTCAACCGGACCAAGTGTTTTGTGAACGTCATCTGAACAAGTCGAGATGCAAACCGCACTGGGGCACAGGGACACTCGAGTTCTTCCCAAACATGCCAGAGAGGGGTCCCTCTACTTATAAGAGCTTGTTGTTATGGACACTAGATGGCACATCCCACTCAGACGAGGTGATGGTCGATTATTTCGACACTGCACATAAAACATTGAGAACGTCTAAGAACTCTATTTTCTTGGGGATGGAAGATGAAGTGAATGCATTCACAGCCTACGTCAATGCCAAAGAAGATTCCAGTATTCACTACATGGTTGGAAACGAACGACTTCCTCCGAGAGACAAAGGTTTCTTTGTAGCAGCATACCCATCTGTTAGCTACGATTACACAAAAGCAATTTACAAAAGGCTTCAGCTATTTGTGGAAGCCGGAATTTACGACCTCTGGAAGAAATGGTATGGAATAATTTACCCTACTTCATTCAAAAAACTGTTAAAGAAATTCGAAACTAATTCCGAACATGGTTTGAAACCTAAAACTATGTCACTAAAGGGAAATATTTCAACCGCATTTGTAATTTATTCAGTTTGCATCCTCTTTTGTTTAGTCTTGCTTCCGGTAGAAGTAGCACTAACTTCTGCTGCAGGGTTAAGAATTCAACACCACGTCCTAGTTTTGATGCAGAAGCTACTGCAAATGATTTCTGGCAAGGCAGATTCCGTCACATATTTATAGCTTAGTATTAAGATAATTCATTTTCAGACAGCTGATTGGTTCACTCCTTTTATTCTAGACGATGACTAGTTCCATATTTGGATCTGCGTATTTTGCCTTATTGTTGTTTACCAAGGCAGTGAGCTCTTCGACGTATTTTTCATGCAAAGTGTCAATTTCTTCTTGAGTTGGTTTCAGAGTTTTAGTAACTGGAATTGGAGCTCCGACTTGAAATAAAATTCAAAATATTCACTCCAATAAATGATGATTGAAGTGATGAACAATCTTACCGATTGTTGTCATAGGTCGTCTCAATGGAAGAAAACCAAAGGAATATTGAAAAATCCCTCTGCCTAAAAATATTGCAGGCAAGAATCCAGTAATTTCCAGGAATTTCTCTTGGAATTTTCTCAATAGAGATCCTTCTGGATTATCCATCTGCAAAATAACTTCAGTTTCTCCAAAAGTAAAAACAGGAACCAATTGGGCACTGCAAATAATCAACTTGTATAGCAACAAACAATTTTGATTTGGTCTTATCTAACCCATTTTGCAATGCTACTTTGATAAATCCTTTTCTAGACTTCAAGTGGAGGACCAGCTTATCAGGGTTAGAATAGAGCACTGCAATTCACAATTACAGTTACAAAATAAAGTTCAATTTCGATGATAATTTGTATATTTTAAACCTTCTCTTGCTCCACCAACGACAACCATTGCGGAATTACCACCGCCTTTCCTGCTTAGCAGATAGTCCATGCTTGCTCTGTTCACAGCACAACAGCCTTTATAAATCAAAAAA
>VNWY01000677.1:0-32378 GCA_009869845.1 Pseudachorutes palmiensis | reverse complement strand
GATCAGGTCAGAGTTCAGCGAGAGTTTCAGTTTCTCTGGAGCATGGCCTAATTGTTTTTATTAATAACAGACGGGTCTCAAGCCTCCATGTATTTTGGTCGATTGTTCAGAAGTTGAACTTGGGCGGAGTCTAGGACAACGTGGATCCGAGAGAGGCGACAATGACTCTAGCGCAGTGAAAAATCGTCTTACCACCTACAGAATAATTACACTTCCTACATTAAAAATGTTAGATGATCAGCAAAGACTCCATATTGTAAGACACATATTAAAAAAACAAACAAATAGGGTTAACTGAAGGTATGTTTCTGTTTAGATTGACGGTGACACCGATCCTTCCACGGTGGTGGCTGAATTCACTCAAACAATTTCTGAAGTTATGATTGCTTTGGAAAGTGGTGGTAACAGCATCACGCTCCGAAAGCCTAGTACCGATACGATTCGAGCCATGTACCAAGAAGTTGAGGATGAGCAACTCTGAATTTCATTAGTGGTGCTAAACTCTCCAATCATGGATGGTCTTGGGAGGATTCTATATTTTGATGCTGAAATTCCTAATATCTAACTGTAAGGTAATTGGTAATGAGAGAAATGATAACTTTATTATGCAATTTTTCCATGAAATCTCAGAGATTGCCATTTTAAATGCAACTTTCTAGACATTTTAGAGTTTGAATCTCAAGTGCTTCTTCATTATGTACACTGATTAAATAAACCGTGGCTGTGCTAGAAGGTATAGCAAAGTATAGCTTGGTGCATAAATCCTTGGACCCATTTCTTCAATTATTCCTGAAGCGTGTGCGCTAAATTAAAAGTTATGTAAGGTAATCCCCAAGCCCCAATTTTTAGTTTTAGCTTTCCCGAGCATTTTTTTCTCCATAATTTAGTAAATGGAGACAGACGACAGACAAAACAAAACCATAAAGAAATGCTTCTGCTCCTGAATAAGGAAATATGCAAAAGAGAAAAGCTTATAAACCCAGCACATTTTGCGAATCAAAATGTTCTCATTCTTGTTAACTTTGCAAGTAGTAATGAAATCACATTTAATTACCAACATATAATTTTGGTATACATTCCACAGATTGAGGTAAGTCTAAGGCAATAGCTGCCATTAAATTGTTTTTGGAAAGATCATGAATAGGAGAGATTGCTTTCGTTAATCAGTTTCAAGCAAAAAAAAATAACTTTTCCGGTGACTTGTGAGGTACAATCCGGGTCCAGATCAGTTGGAATTGGCGTCTCGGACAAGCTCAATGGGAATCGGAGCAGTAGTTTCCAGAGTGTCCATGAGTTGCTGGAAATAACAAGTGATTTCATAATCCTATACAAATATGCAGTGAAGATGGGAGCTTACGAGGAGCCGAGGAGTCCATTCGTCCACTTCTTCGATGAATTCATAGCAATCCTCCCCGTCTTCATTATTTGTGCGTACGAATCCAGCCAGGCTCATAAACTCAGGAACGCCCAAAACGCCCTCCACTTTGTCATTGAATACTTTGTTCGCAATTTTGATCATCTGGTACTTTCTGTTTTCTGGATTATTAATGATGTTTGTGATAATCTTGCGAAGCGTCGAGATGCAATTCTCAACCTGCGGAAGAACCACTCTATTTAGTTTTCTCTTTTTTAAAATTCAATTAAGCTTGGCATCTTTACCCTGTCTTTGTTGCAAGATTGAATCATAAGAGCAATCCAAGGTGCTGCTTCATCACTCCGTGGCGGTACGCTTTGAAGTTGCTCCTGCAAGTAATCCAAGATACGAAGTTCCACCTCCTCTTCAGGGATCATCTCCAAACCTGTTCAAAACAATGCGGAACTTGTGTCAAACAACTTTAAATGGGTAACTTCCATTCTCACAACGTACCAATTGTCGGGCAATCAAAATATGTTGGATATTCCATTTTCACTTCTGCCTTGGGCTCTTGTTTAATTTCTGACTTTACTTCCAATTTGATTTCCTGCTTAATAATAACAATAGCGTTGCTGTTTCCAAATTGTCCCAAGGGTTGGTCAGCCAAGGATTCCTGCCCTGAAAGACGGTAAAACTTACAATGAAATGAAATGAAAGACACACGATATTTTTTTTTCAAGCGTAATTTCCTTTCTAAAAAAAGAATTTGTTTGCTGAACACGTTTCCATGGTACTTGATTTACAATTAGAGTACTATGTCTAGGGCAGGGGTCTTTTTATAGTGTATTGGAAGTATTTCAGAAGTTAAGTTGAATACACTACTGCTACCAGTAACGCTGGGGGATTTACAACATTACATAATTTATGCAACTCACCAGCACTGATTTGATTCACATTTCCTTTGCCTGCATCTGACCGTTGTTTTTTTATATCTCGACTTGAGCATGGCTGCTCTGATTCGTCTACCGCAACACGTTTGCTTGCACCTGACCCAATTCCAGAAGACTCAGATGAAGTCCCGGCTTCCGAGCTTCGGTAATTGTCTTTATCATTGTCGCTGTACAGCAGGTGCTGAAGTTCATAACTCTGAATTAATTCATCACAGCCAATCAGTCGATCTATTCCTTCCCATGAATTTTCAGATCTACGGGGGAAACCAACAAACTTTCATCAACTTCAACTGAAAAACAATCTCCCGTCTTCGTATCTGCACAAGATCAAGCATCATCCTCACTCGCGCATTTTCTATAGCATAATTTTAGTCAGTTTAAATTGAACCCTAATTCAGTTTCTCAACTACAGACTTACTCATCATATCCTTGCCATTTCAGAAAGTATTCTATGCGTCCTCCAACGACTCGTTTGTCACGAATTGCTTCCACCTTGTACACAACAGCATCCCCGTTTTCTGCCCGGTCAACATCATCTTCCCCATCGCTGCTGGAGTCACTTTCATCTCCAATCATACGACGCGTCATCTTTTTCCCAATGTCAGAGACCCATGTCAGCCCAGACATCTCAAGAACAGTGCACTGCCTCCTCGGCAGCTATTAAGGTCAACTGAATGTGATTAATTAGTAAGTTTACGATTAACAGTTTCGATACATAGTCTGGAATTTAATAAAAATAATCAATTGACAATTCAAACTTCAGGAGAAAAGATACGCGTTTTTACGCACAAAAAAAATCAAGAGATTGTGCTTTCTCTTTGGCGCTGAAACTCAGAAAGGGAGCGAAGAGAGACGGAGAGAAATGCGTTGATTTTTACTGCTGCGTTCACATTTATTCTTGCTTTAATTTTCGATTGAACTTCAGTTCTAAAACTGTCTGACTTTGATTAATCAGACTTAGATTAGACAAGTTTGATTGCCTTGAATTTACCAACGAGGAAGTTATAAAAGTAGATATAAAAATATACCGAGAATGTGCAACAATAGGTTGTTCCTACGGACTCTTCCTAAATCACCGCACTCTGAAGGACTTGCGATTTTCCCATATCACGGATCTACCAAAAATTCACAAAATAATGTTATGTTCAGGCTTCAGGGAAAACGGCTTACCCTTTAATTATCACATCCAATTAGACGCCTTTAACTTTGTCTTTGGGAGACTTCCGTGAGAGTAGACATGTCACCGCTCAAATCAGTCATTGCCCAGACTAGCCAAATTCTGCTATTTACAAACGTCGTCGCAATAATGCATCGTCAATCATCTCCAGAATTGCCAATGACAGTGCACACTCCAGGCCTGGATCAAACTCTGTAAAAAATTAGAACAAAAGAATTAAGTTTTGTAGAAGTCAGAAAATTTTATGGTCAAGGATCTTATTATATACTGAAAAATCTTGAAACGAACAATTCGGAAATTGTAATTTAATTTAATAATTAGTAGTTACAGATTAATAACTAGTAGTTTTCGTAATCACTGCAAAACCAACCAATTTCCCTTCTACTTTCTATGGAAAGAGGTTATAAATTAGATAATTTCCGCGTTAGACTTGCAAGTGCTTTTTAGTTAACAGTGTGTTACGTTTTGTTTCGAGTGAAGCGCTTAAGTGAAACAACAAGGTAAGCTCCACCTGAATTACGGTTACATTATGCTATTGTCACGGCCAACGCCGGATATTACTCCCCCGTCAACATTATTACTATTGGATACCTTCACACACAATTATTTGGGGTACCAAGGGTTCATTCTCTGCATTTAAAAGTCATCACTGCTTCGTTCCAAAAAAAAATTTAAGGAAAATGTTACATTCTGACATAACTATATTTTTGGTATTCGAAGCAATTTGAATTTCTGTTCATGAATATTGTTGGACCTGGAATACTCCATCACCTGCTCACTCAACAGGACATGGGCTTTTGGATACTCCATCTCCTACTCACTCAACTGGAGTCAAGTCATTGGTGCCGTATTCAAATTCTTCTTCACCAACTGGGCATTAGGAATAAAATCTTGGCTCTCAACATCCACTTTACTTGGCGCACTCGATCCTCTTCGGCAATTAACGGCATCAACAACACCGTAATAATGCTACAAGGTTTAAGTTACAAGACGAGATTTGCATCTGGCTGTTGGCGAAACAGTTTTGGTGACGTTGGTGCGAGTGATGGTTTCAATACGGTAACGCCAGGTTGCAGTTACACCCTTCTGTTGAACTACAATCTATATTCAGACTTTAAGACTATACCCGTCAGGTGACCAGTACAACCCAACGAAGAACGCTTATCGCAGTAGGATTTTGGACAGCGTCCCATACACCGCAATAAATCATCTGGCCATTCCTGCCTGTGGAATTCTTTATTGAACTGAAACGTAACGACGGGTTCTGAGTATCGAAGCTAATTGTTATTTTTTATACGGATGATATTTTCAATGGAACTGGACGACTCTAATTTGGGTGCAGATAGGTGCTCAACGGAATAGCTGGTTTTCCATACTTTGCAGTTTTAAAATACAGCAACGTGGTCAAATCAAATAAGGCCAACCCTCCGAATGCAAAGTTTATAGCTATACAATTGCGAAAAACATCTACTTCTGTAGAGTAACTTAACACTACATTAGGTTTATTTAATTAAACAGCTATTTCATATGCGTTTTGTCAGTGAAAGAGGTGTTTAGATTTATTTTCTTCAAGATACGTACCTGGAGGTCCTAATTAGCTTAGTCTTTTGTAAACATCCATAAATATTTACACAGGTAAATAACCCATAAAACGTCATGCCCAACATGTCAAAATGAATGCTGGGATGCGAATAGCTTACAAATCCTTCTGCATCCACCGCGGCAACACCGGAAGTAAACATACTCCCACTCCCCAATACTTACTTTTGTAAGGTGAATTTCTTAAACTTCTTCCCTCCTGTTTCGAAACTGGTTGACCGCAATGCATGAGTGTTTCGACAAAGCTCAGCCATCTTGAACTTTAATTTTGAAGTTATCTCCGCCTGAGTTTCTTGATTCAATTGTTGTGAAGACGATGCAACTGGCTCATGTCGTCTTCGTTTCAAAATTTTCGCCGGCGACTGGTAATACAGTGGTGCTTGACGAAAACGTTTTGACCTTCCTGCAGAACTGGTTGCAGAACTGGTTGCAGATCTCTAGTGAATAAGAATGTTGAAATGGATAAAGAAGAAATTTATAATGGCAATGTTGGCATTGACTAACTTTTGTCTGCTTCGTATTCAAATCCAGAGCAGTCACAAAGTCAAGTTTTTCCTGAGTAAGTGAACGAGTACTGTGTTCTGCCATATGGGATGCATGTTCCCTGTTGAACAAGATACAACTATGAGCAAACTCGAATGAGTTTTTGTTCAGGAATAGCAATACCTGTCACCGAAAAAATCCTTCTTGCTTTTCTTAAGCTTCCTCCACTCTGCCTTGCACCAGGTACCTATTGCGATACCAAAAATGGTCAGGTTATGCACACTTGTTTGCCGCAGACGCGCCGGAAATCGAAGGTACTACCTTTTCTCCCTACTTCATTCGCCACGAGCTTCCATACAACTTTTTTTGTTGCAGCATTCCAGAAACCTCCTACAGACTCATCGTAGAGTATTGGTTTAGATTTCACCGAAGAAATCAGTCTCGCGACAGCTTCCTCTTTTGTCCCTTGTACTGGAACAGGATCTTCAACTGCTCTTTGCTCGGATATGCCGTTAGCTTCAGTTGACATATTTAAGACAACAGCATCTATTAATACTGATGTCAATAATATGTTACTACTTCGCCAGTGATTGAGGCTATAATAGCTTGTCTTCGTCACATGTTGAAATCGACTTGTGATAAATAGCAAAGATAATAGCATTCGGCATAGGGAAATAGGTTTCAAAAAATTTTAGAAGAAAAAAAATTAAAAGATAGGCTACTGATGGATAAAAAAATTCAAACCGAGCTTATTTAGAATTTAGAAGCGATATTATTTTCTATTCGGGTCATTCATAGGGTAGGGTTTTTAAGGACAGGAATTAGGGACATTTGTCCTAAGGGGGCGTCCTATTTTAGGAATCACCCAAAATATATAGGCTCCACCGAAAATCCAACATTCATTCCCTTCATCTATGTATAATTTGTCAAGGTTAAAATACTACGTATGCCTTTTAGGCATCCTGAACTGTTTCGAAAGCAGAGCAAAGTTGTTTCTTATAAAAGATGCGCAGAGTGTATGATTTACTTAATTTCATAATCTTATCTCGCTTACCAAATGGGGAGGAAGCAGAGTTATTAACGAGGTCATTTGCAGCCTCTTCTGTTATCTTTGTTTTCGTTTCTGTCTCCATGTTGCTCTGATCCCATTCAACTTGGACCTTTGGCCTATGGCATTCATCCGGTTTTGCTTCTTCAGGAATAAGTTCATCCGAGTCATCAGACTCTTCCGACTGGACTATGACTGAAATTAAAGAAGAAATTAATTCATTATATACTTATACCATTTTCAGATTGTTCCGTATATGTCATTTGCTCTGCGATTATTTATCAAAAGTTAAAAGGCTATTTTTACTTCGACGATAATGCTTCTTTTTCCCATTTTCCGTCTTCTTTTTCCCATTTTCCGGCGAGTTTAAACTCTGATCCATTTCAACATATCCATCGGAAGATTCCACGGACGTTGTGCTCGGTGTAGACTCATAATAATCCCTCCGAAGCTGGTCGATTTTGGATAAATCCGACGAAGAAGTGGGCGTGGAGCTTTCGCTGTTATTGCTTTCAGTGATACTGCTGGCACTATCATTCTCTGACGTGCTCGCTGTGCTTTCACTGCTCGAAAGCGCTCTTTTCTTAGCTGGTTTCTTATTCATGTTGTACATGTTGATAAGTCGTTCACATCCCAACATGCGTTCCGCTTCTTCCCATGAATTGATCGTCCTAAAATAAAATTAAGCTGCCATTAAGCCCCATAATTAGTTTACTACAAGAATGTCACTTCCTTACTCCTCATAGCCAACCCATTTCACCAGGTATTCCAGCTTGCCATTCAATATTCTGTCGTCCCTAATTCCTTCCACCGCGTATGCGATTGCTGCACCGTCTTCGTCTCGCACAACATCAGTGTACTCAATTTTCCCCCTTTTAATTGAAACTCGCTTTTTATTCTTCTTT
The DNA here is from genome assembly GCA_009869845.1 of Pseudachorutes palmiensis. NCBI lineage: Eukaryota > Metazoa > Arthropoda > Collembola > Poduromorpha > Neanuridae > Pseudachorutes > Pseudachorutes palmiensis. The sequence continues at coordinate 24,862 of VNWY01000677.1, read as the reverse complement.
CCAGGAGCACCAGGAGGAGGCATTTTAATTTCGATAACGTTGACTAGAGTAACCAACTTCATGAGCGATTATTAGCTAGGAAAGAAAGAACAAAAGGAAACAAAAATTGGAACTTTGCCGATAACAGATTTCACAATTGCAGCCTTTTAAACTACAAGGTTATGGGATTACAAAGGCACTTCACAACAGCCAAAAGCACTCTGATATGTGATGGCTCAAGTGGACTCGGGAATGCTCATTGGAAGAAGAAACATAAAACGGAAACCCCCGAATGCTACAGAAAATAAATGTTTGTGCTTCATCTCCCCACCCCACGACATAAGACACAAATTCCCTCCCCCTACCCCTGAACTCTGGTCTATAGCTTTTCTAAAAATTAACCACAACTGATGCTAATTAACTCTAATTGGATTCCAATTTACTTCCCGTTTTAACTTAGACTAAAAAACTAAAATGAATTTTGCCAGCCAAACCTACGAGGAAGTAGCTCTAGCTTAATTAATTTAATTTATTTAGTAAAGTGTCGACAGGAGTTCAATGATACGTTTTGGCACGACAAATAACACCTATAAACACGAGGAAGAATTGAAAAAATTAAAGCCACACAAACCTATTCGAACGCTACTTACGTTAACCATGGTTCCTGTATACTCCAAAATGACATTGTTTTAATGCTTTGTTAATGATTTTTCAGAATTCATCATTTATTCTAGTCACAAGCGAAACACTTTTTCAAGTTCAGTTCATTTTGAAGTTGGATGGAAAACAGTCTTAATTACTTTTGAGTTAATCCATTAATTGAACTAAAAGTGTTGAAAAGCTTGACTTTGTTTAGTGAGTTCGTTAAAGTTGTTGGGGCAATGAGGGCTGCCCAACATGCTCCTTGACATGTACCAAATGCACTGTTGCAAGTGATAATTGCGGCTGGAATTGCAGCTCCCGCGGTGACTGTGCCAAAAATGGCTCCTCCAGCGGCGTAGCAGGCAACTACTACAGCTGCACATCCAGCTTGGCAAATACCGTAGGCCGCTGGTCCAGCGATGCTATGGTGTGGACAGGTCAACAACCCCAGGAGAACCATCATCAAAATAGTAACTGGCTTCATTTTAGCAGATAGCGAATGAAATACCCCTAAAACAGAAACCCAATTCTTCAATCAGTCCTCAATTATTTATTGCTAACAAGTAAGACAATATGCAAAGTCTCAAAACTGACCTTTTCGGACGAAACGTGTGAGTCTCAAAAGAGAAAAAAGTTAGAACAAAATGGCGTCAATCTTTGCAGAGAAAGAAGGCAACTCCCGCGACCTTGTCTTTGTGCTCTATGATGTTGATTATTCGGGTCACAGATTCCTGAACAATTCTGAACAAAACTAATCAGTTCCCTGTGAGTCAGATCGAATTTAACCTGAAGGCCGTTTGTTGTTCTACGCTGTCTTATCGGCATTACTGCAAACTTGTTTTTCCTGCTAATTTTATGATGACTCATAGCGTCATGACTAAATGCAGAATTGTGCATCTGTTGCAAATTAGCAAAAGATGTTTGGGGTGGGTGGTGGATTTGTCTCTTATTAAGCAATAGGGCTATAGAGTCTGGAGAATTACGCTTCCACTAAGATTTTTTATTTGTTCCACGTAGATTAGTGAGAATCAATAGAATATAAGATGGACCAAAGCTTCCAGCAATTGTGAGCAAAGAGTGACGATGTCGTCATATGTATGGGATGAGGACGACCCGGACCAAACAAACCAATAGAACATCCGTCAAGACGCAGCAACCAAGTGTAAAACTGCTGAAAACGTTATGCGGTTTCAAGAACCAATCTAATTTTTTAACTTTAGCCACGGATGAAACATATACTGCCCATGAGAAGCCAGAATAATTGAATATATTCTCACGGGGAAGGGGGATCATGCCCCTCCCGGATTCCCCCCTAATGTTTTGGACTTAGCTTAGAGCCAGTCTCAAGGCATACCCTTCGTTGATCCTGTTTCCCATACCCCTTAATTACTACCCTTAATTACCCACCAAACCTTTGACTGAAGACTTACATATGGAGACAATCGTGCGTTATTTGTAACTGCTTTTATTTCCAAAAGAAAATAACTTCAAGGGTCATCAAGTGTCCAAGTATGCACAGGCAGGGACTCTGGCTGACCGTTAATTCTGGACTGCTGCCTTAGACTAAGTTTGATTGCCCTTTTTATAATGTTCTGCTGGACAAAGTTGATCACCTCTTTGAAGTAAATCTTAAAAATACGGGTTATCTTAATAACATATTTCTCAATCATCACGTTCTCCAAGAGTGTGGCCATCAATCACTGTCAGAGCGAAGTGATGTCATGTCGTTATACTCAGCAGATCCCTTCTGTAACTACTGAATGAATGTCGACCCTTGCATCTTGAACCTTTCAAACGCTCAATGCCCATGGTGTGACGGTGCTCAATGCCACGGCATTTAACAGCAGATGTAAGATTACTAATGTGCGTCCTTTTCATAACAAACTGTGTGGAGCAGGAGCTGCTGATGAAAGTTAAATCTCTGTTTTTCCACGACTCTCACCTCGTGTGCTCTACTCAAATACCTTACTGCATTAATTGGCAGATATATTTTAGAACTTATTGTACAAAGTAAAGATAAAGCTGGTGTTGAGCGTATGGATCTCCGAGCGAGTCATTTATCAATTTAGTTGAGCAATTTACTGTTTTAATTAAATTAAATTCTGTGGTGATTATGAGAGAGTGAAAGTCGCCTGCTCCTGAACTTTCTTTCCTGTGTGGGTGGGGCAAATGGAGACGAAAATGGGAAGAAAAAGCGGGGAAAAATGGGTCGATGAAATACTTCAAAATTTTAATTCTTTTTTAAAAAAATTGAATTTTCTTAAAACCGTTTTCTAAAAGTTGCCATTTTGTTGTCAGTCATTAATCATTGCCGTACCACTGGATTCCGTGCCAAATTAAGATAATTATGGAACCATCCGTCTTGACAAGTGGCAAAATGACACCTGTCAGAGTCTAGTTATTACCATAACAAGTGTCTCTTCTGCCAAAGATTATTCAATGTGGTCCAATGTCATAATTGAAGGGGATTCACCTGTAGCGAGGTGTAAACATGCTGTGGTACTAGCAAATGACGATTTGTATATGTACGGAGGTAAGGCCTACACGTGGATAACTTTAGCTCCTTTCATTTTATTCAATTTTGTATTCAGGAAAGTCCGGGACATCGTACTTGAAAGACTTCTGGAAATTGGAATTGCGTAAGCTCAAAATAAACAAAAGTTAAATAAGTTATTTGATGTGAATATAAAGTGTATTTTTGGAATGTTTTTGCAGGAGCCACACGATGGATACGACTGAAAACAAAGAACTCACCGCCACCACTTCGAGAGCATTCCATGGTTTATTTCAAAGATCATATTTACGTTTTTGGAGGGGAGATTGGGATTGACGATCAAACTCCTCTGTGGATATACAGCCTAAAAGTATTATTAAGAATTGTTAGTTTTATAGTCTAAAAATGTGTAAAGTTGTGTTTCAATATGTAGAAATCAGAGTGGAAGAAATGGCAGTGTGAGTCAAAAGCAAAAGCTCCTGGAGGATGCAGAGGTCACATTGCGCTAGTCCATTCAGGACATATGCTAATTCATGGAGGTCAGGAATCCAAATTAATAACAAATGCTGTCTATTTTGATCTTATTGTGATACTTTACAGGGTACCGGGACTTGAAGGGAAGTTTAGGAGATGTCTGGGCTTTCCATTTTGGTATGGACTTCAATAATCTTCTTCTGTTTAGTCTAATTTGTATGAACATTGTAATGTAGCAACTGAATCTTGGCATATTTTCTACCGGCATACTCCGCCCGTTTGGTACAGCTCTCTACCTGCAGCCCGTCATGCACACTCAGGCATTATCCATGGCGGCAGCCTCTTCATTTTTGGTGGCATGTCCGATTTGGAAGAAAGGGGAGATTTTTGGAAGTTTGACTTAGGTAATGAATCTTATTTTGATTACGGCCGTATAGGGCGAATGAATAAATTAGACTACTATAAATATGCTTTTCAATTTTTATAATAGGAACTCAGAGTTGGACGCAATTAAAAATAAAGCCGTCGCCAGGACCTGTAGTATCATCTTCAATGACGAAAGCGTTAGGATGCATGTTCCTCTACGGCGGAGATAGAAATGGAAAACCAACGGATGAACTATGGAAGTATTCCTTTGGTAATTTTATTAATTCAATCACAACTTATCCAGTTCGAGTTAAGTTATTATTAGCTAGAAAGAGTTAAACATACTTCAGTTTCCTATCTCATTTTTAACTGTCGGAAAGTTTGTATTCCGACAGTTTAAAGCGTTGGGGCAATGAGGGCTGCCCAACATGCTCCTTGACATGTACCAAATGCACTGTTGCAAGTGATAATTGCGGCTGGAATTGCAGCTCCCGCGGTGACTGTGCCAAAAATGGCTCCTCCATCACTGTTGCAAGTGATAATTGCGGCTGGAATTGCCGCTCCTGCGGTAACTGTACCAAAAACGGCTCCTCCAGCGGCGTAGCAGGCAACTACTACAGCTGCACATCCAGCTTGGCAAATACCGTAGGCCGCTGGTCCACCGAAACTTTGGCGAGGACAGGTCAATAACCCCAGGAGAACGGTCATCAGAAGTAAATATTGCTTCATCATAGAGAAAGTTTCAATCGCCACTGTTGTTTAGAACAAAAAATAATTACCAATTTATCTAATCATAGTTCAGTTAAATTGCGACAGTCCCGTATCAGGAATGGCTAGTAAGGCTTACATCTTCCAAAACGAACACCAAACGTCACAGAATTATTTAAAATGGCGTCGTTGATGCGAAAGAAAATCAGTCCAAGTGGTGGTCTAAAAGATTCATAGGTTCCAACTAAAAATTCGTCTTAACTTTTGCGAAGTTGGTCCGAAGGTTGTTGCTATCCTGTCTTTTCTCTGGCTTCCTGCCCAGCAACTTTACTTGTTTTCATTTATCCTTTAGTTTATTCAGAATCTTGTGATGATTCATAATGTCATGACTGACTCAATGACGTGTCTGATATTTTTGCAAAGATTTTGGGGGTCATTCAAGAGTCGCTAAACTGACAGAGAGAGAACCTTGTTTACTGCTTCCACCGTGGCTTTTATTATTTTTTTTTCCCGCAGACGGTGAGATATGGGAGAAACTGACTTTCCATGGAGTGAAACCTACCCCTCGTCTTGTTCCGGCTGTCGCCATGCTTCCAGCAATTGTCCATGTCAAGAACAAGAACAGCAATGCCGCAGTGGACGAGGATGGTTCATACTGGTGGGATTACACGGTTGTAGGCGGGGTCACTGGCCCATCCGACACGAGACCAACTAATCAAGTCAACTGTCTCCTGAAGAAAATGAGTGGAAACTATCAAATCCTTGGATCTCAAGTTGATGAATGCGGAATAGACGACGTCAGAAACGATTCCAGCGATGGTGACATTGAAGAAGTCTCCTCTGCTCATCATCCTAAGCGCTCTGAAACCACGAACTGCTTCCGAACCGGTACAAATACAGATTACCTATATACAAACTAAAATACTAAAAAAACCTCTAAATGAAACTAATTCCATTTTCATCATAGCTTCCCACGGCTATCAACGTGTTCAAAAGTCCACTTCTGTGAGATTTTCTGACTTCCAGCCACTGCCTAATTCCACTTCAGACTACTCGTCAATGGAGACGCTGGAAGAGATGAGGCGAAACGGTTACGAGAATCCAAACTACCACGGTCCGCCCGAGTGTATTGAGCTCGAGACCATGTCACCGGTCATCCCATCTACCCCCCAGGTCGAAGTCATCACTCCAAACTATCTTCTGGTCATCGGAGGGTTTGAGAATAATTCCAACAGTCACATTCTCAATCAACCACTGGTCATTTGGCGGCTTAAAGTGAGTCAGCATCTCCATCCTTGACGTCGTCACCCTCCATTTTCATTGGTGTCTCTACTTTTGATTCCCTTCAGGGCAATACTCTAATTAGTGTCATTAATTTTACACTTTTTAAAAAATATTCGTGTGTGCTTCATTCATCCAGCCTTTGGAAAAAGAGATTTTTTTAAGGCTTTGCAGTTATAGGGGTTTTGTGCATTGAGCTTTAATGAACTAAATTACGAAACTAAACTTATGGTCTCAATTACTATAATTAATGTAATTAAAAAGCTGGTTTTGGTCGTGTCATTAACTTTTTCTGTAAATTGTTAAAAAAATCTGTTGGTTTTGTCATTTTTTGTGGCTTGGCTTGAGGAGGTAGTTTTCCTTTGCCTTTTTTGGATGTAAACAAACGGCACAAAGGAATTCCGCAAAGGAATTCAAAACATTTGGCTTAAATTGAGAAGGATTTTTTAGGATTTATTTCTTGAGTTACGCAACGGATATGAAGACGAAGGCACAGTTACAAGTTGACCGTTAAGTGGTCAACGGTCACGGTCCACGACTTCCGGTGGACAGAACGTCAGGTCTCTCAAGCTCCTTTCCTCACTCTTGGTCCGTCCATCTTCGACAAAACAATTGTAAAATCAGTGAATTTTGTTTAGGATACTGGACTAATCGACAAGTGGTGACATGTTACAGGTGACCTCTGTACTTGACATCAACTGGTTACAGTGACTGACTAATTAAAGTAGACACCACGGTGGAGCAACCAGGGTGGCGTGGAGGGAAAACTCTAATGGGTTACAGACGTTGATTTGACCTCTAATCAGATTGACGATAATTGAGATAAAAGGAGGCGAAGGAGTTCCTTGTAGGTGACCTTGAATGTTAATATTCATCAACGCCATCAGCATGTTTTCCAGGACAGAACTCATGCATTCCAGCAATTCTAATCGTGGTAAGTTTACCCTAAAATAATCTATTCAAATTAGGCCCAAAAGCGACATGCTACGTTGATTACGTAAAGTAGCATCATATCATTTGGTGAAAAGTAAATTACGGTTGTTAAATTAAGTACATTATGTAAAATGTAATGTCATTAATTTGTCCGGGCGTGGCGTCGGTGACACGGTATGGATCCTATGTAAATTGTAATTCGGTGCGATGGGCGATGGTTAAATGTGCGTGTATAGCTAAAAAGATGTCATCATGGCGTCTTTATTTTTTGTACGAGTTTTTTAACAATTTTTGGAGGTCAAAACACTTGTTACTGCTGCATCCGCAGTGTCTTTTCTTCTGATTGGAAGCATGACATGGACTTTATCACTCTTCCTGTTTAGTTTTTGCTTCTTTCTATCAAAATCCAAAGGAAGAACTACTGTCAGGTTGTATAGGAATCATGAATCACATAAACCACACCACCGGATGAACGAATGACCTTAACAAAGGGGTAAATGCGAAGGATTTCGGATGTCGCAGTGTATCTGTTTGGGTCATTTAACTCATCGTCATAATGTTCATTGTTCAATGGGAATCCTGTGAGTAAACGAGGTGCATTGACCGATGTTTATTATTTTTCATGTAACTTGCGTAATGCAATTGCGGTCTGGTGAAGCTTTATTTTTAGTTGAATAGAATTTGACAAAGGATTAATAACCATACAGATGGTCGTGTCGCTTCTTCGACCCACTGAATGAAATCCCTCCCTGGCTTCCTTCCTTTTAGTTCGCCTGCTCGAGTCTGGCGTGGATCTGTTGCTTTGCTTCTCTCGTCACCTGGGTTTCCCCTTGATAACGCAAAATACCCGTTTCCTTCTGGCCTGGACGGCAGATGTTCACTTGGTCCAATTTTATTCGGGCTTTAGTGAGAGACCGATCTGAGTCTTGTCAGTCTTATCTGGACTCGGAGTTGCAGTCAGTTTATAATCATGGGTGCTGCGCCCAATGAAGAGTCTGGACACGATCTTGTCATTTTAGTACAAAATTGTAAGTCTGCGTCCTTCACAAAATAACTTATGCAGAAGTTCAGTTCGCAAACTCTGGCATTCGATCATGTCTTGAAAAACCTTCCACCTCCACAAAACGCTGATATTGATCAAGTCTTTTTTTCTTTGTTCCAGATTTGACGCCAGAGGAGCAGTTGATGTTGCAAGACATCCGGAAGCGGAAGTTGGAGCTTTTAGCGGAAATTGAGCAACTCCAGAGTGAAATCGATGCAGTTTCTCAAGATATTGGTCGTGTCCCATTGGCAGAACATGAGGACAATGTTAGCATTGAATCAACCGACTCCAAGGATGCCAAACTGATGAGCTTGGGTTGCAAAAAGTTCAACATGGATCCGAAAAAGGGAATTGAGTTTCTCGTGTCACACGGGAGACTAAAGAAGGAGGAAGAGGATGTCGCTCAGGTATATGCATATCATTTTCAGAGTAAATTGAAACCGTATTTTCATTTCCTTAACTTTTTCTTTCCAGTTCCTCTACCGAGGCGAGGGATTGAATAAAACAGCCATTGGTGACTACCTCGGTGAAAAGAACGAGTTTAACGAACGAGTACTTAAAGCTTTTGTGGCTCTCCATGACTTTACTGATCTCATCCTCGTCCAAGTAAAAAAAATTCACTTTAGAAAAACAAATTCCTTACGGATGATATTTTTCCAGGCTCTCCGTCAGTTTCTCTGGTCGTTCCGTCTACCAGGAGAAGCGCAAAAGATTGACCGGATGATGGAATGTTTTGCTCAACGCTACTGCCACATGAACCCTGACATTTTCACCAACACGGATACTTGCTATGTCCTTTCGTTTGCAATTATTATGCTCAACACGAGCTTACACAATCCATCTGTCAAGGTAATTTAACGGCGGAATTCCCTACTGCATTTATGATTCAAGCGTGAGTCCATTGTATGCTAATTCCGGATTTTATTCACCAGGATAAGCCCACGGTGGAGCAGTTTATTGCAATGAATCGTGGGATTAACAATGGAGGTGACATTCCAAAAGAACTTTTAATTAGTCTCTACAATTCCATCCAGGCGGAGCCGTTCAAAATTCCTGAAGACGATGGAAACGATCTCATGCACACCTTCTTCAATCCAGACAAAGAAGGTATAAGAAGGAAAAAAAACAATTAACAATGCCAAGATTTCTCATCCGCATCCGTTGTTAATTTTTTTTAATAGGTTGGTTGTTGAAGCAAGGTGGGAGATACAAAACTTGGAAACGTCGGTGGTTCATTTTGAATGACAACTGCCTCTATTACTTTGAGTTTACGACTGACAAAGAGCCCCGTGGGATCATCCCACTGGAAAATGTACAAATCCGTCTCGTCAGTGACCGAAACAAACCAAATACTTTTGAAATTTTTGCAAGCCGTGGAGGTGAGGTGATAAAAGCTTGCAAAACGGATTCAGACGGGCGAGTTGTAGAAGGGAACCACAACGTCTATCGAATGAGCGCTGGAAATGAGGAGGAAAGAGACGCCTGGGTTAAGTCGCTCACTTCGAGTATCTCACACTCGCCGTTTTACGAACTACTCGCGTCCAGAAAGAAACAAGCACAGGCTGGGAAAGTCTGAGAATCCCCACACGTGCGGCCCCTGAATCACTTCTGCCCCATAAGTCCCCTTTGAAATATTATAGAAAAATTAAATAATTTCTCTTTGAAATGTCATAAGCTTAAGCTCCTCTTTGTGTTCCATTTACCCAAAATTAAAAATGAGCTGTTCTTAAGAATGATGATTCTTATTGAGGCATTTTAACGTGTAAGCAGCGTTGCTCTTATTCACATTAGGAAGTTATAACGATCTGTAATGCTTGAGCATATTCTTGTGTATTTTATACTTATCAATCGGGAATTGGTGGTGGTGGAAACTGTCGGGAGGGACTTATTTTAAAAGAAGCGACTTTTTTTCGGTTGTGGCGAGTCCATATGCACATCTGAAGGTGAGGAGGATCGCTTTACTCGCTGGAACTCGGTGGTCACTAAGGTTTGCAGGCTCGGGTGTCGTCCGACTGCAGCTCTGTTGCAAATGGACGGAAAATGTCAACATGAAATTATTCAGAGAAGCATATAATAGTACAACTGTCGAATCAGAAGCAACTACTGTCAATTTCGTACCTAAAGGTGGCGAGATCAGCCTCGTCGTCAATGGCGCTGTGATGATGAATGTGCGCATGCGCATGTGGATGATTGTGATTCGCCGAGGCGAGGCTGGCCGATGGTTTACGAATCCCTGCTAGCATACCGATTAGCTCTTCTCTTCTACAATCAGATGAATGAAATAACATATTAATTTTATCTTTTCTAAAAGTATAATAAAATCATTTTTTTACCTTATAAACTTCCGTCTTTTCTTAGCCCAGGAGAGGATTTCTTTAGAGCGCCTTGTATATCCGATTGTACAACCGAGTTCTGTTAATCGTCGTCCTGAATCTATACCTTCTACGGTCCAGAATGACAAACATTAGTAAACCTGCATTTATAGTGTTACAAAATGGAGCTACAGCTGTGATCTTCAATGTCCCGATAAAGAATGTGTGCTGCAGCACACCATGTGCTCTTTAGATTTACCTTCACTAAAGCAAAACTACTTCAATTAATTATAATTTACATTTTACCTTTATACAGGGAGGTTGCATCTCGTGCAGCGTTTCTAAAGGCTTCAACACTTCCGTTTCCCTTATCCATATAAACCTAGTAATCCATAAAACAATTAACATGACTTTTAGCACATGGCACTTAGGATTGACGGTACCCTTGTGATTGATTTCAAGGGGATTTAAGGGGTGTTAAGTTACTGGATTCCATGTATGTTCACCTGTGCAATGGCCGTTGCAGTATTTTGGAAGGATATCCATAACTTTTGGCTAACAGCTGCATGTTCAGCATTAATGTCCAGGTCGGAGCGAGATTCGAGTTCATTGGCTGCAGCTGCTTCCCAGACTGTGAGCCACTGGTCACCTTCTCCTTCTTCTCCGCTCATGCCTGGACAGAGTGGTGCCCTTTGACCTGTTCCTGGAGTAAATTGAGTTGAGAATTGCAGTAAGGCAGAGCTCGAGTGAACTCTCCCTGTCGACCTTCTTCCTCCTCCTCCCTCGCCCTGATCAAGAAAAAGTAAATAAGAAAAGGTCTTTGAAATTCCCACAATGAAATGGGGTGGTGCTAGAGGGGAGGAGCCAAATCAAGCGTCTGCTTAGCAGCTAGCGCTTTTCAAGCGCTTATCCACATCAGAGATTAACGAGTGAAAGTCACCCTTGACCTCACCTGGGACAGATGGATACAAGAGAAATGAAAAGAATTTACTTACAATAGGAATCCTTCTTCGCCAATCACCGATTCAGATTCCAAGGCACAGAGCTTTATTTTTACAATTAGCTCCTCTTTCCATTTAATTTGAAGATATCGTTGTTATTTTGGGTTTCCGTTTCTTGTATGTTTATGATGATGCATGCAGGTGACGAGTTTATGAGAAGATGGTCCGAACAGACTTATCCAGGTCCCAATCGAGTCCGGACAAAGTCCCACGGGACACCACTGCCGTTGTCCCCATCTCAACCAAATGGTTCACCATCGTCTCGTATTCTGGGTTTGCCTTGGGCCCTGATGAAAATAAAAAATTTCATTCAATTTGTAATTCATTTATAAAATAAAGTATCATTTTATTTACCATTTGCATAAATCGCTGTCCAGTGCTCTGCAGTTGTAGTGTAGACGGTTGGTGACTTTTTGAACTGAGAGGCGACCACAGCATCCTGAGGGTCATCTGGCTCTGCTGCTGACATCAGTGCTTGGATGGACAAAAGGACTGTTCGCACATTCATTGCTGCAGCCCTACGGAAATCACACGTCAAAAGTCACCTTATCTACACCGTTTACAATAAGCAGTAAGATTAAAGCTTGCCATTGGTCTTTCAGAATATCGAGGCAGATTACTCCAGTTTGAGAACTGACATTCGGATGCCAGATCTTCGTAATGAACTGGACCTAATGATGATAAACAAAAAAGAATAAGTTGATGACATGACTTGATGACAGAGTGTCAGTTGATTACCTTTGGCGGATGGAATGGGTAGGTGTCAGGGATAGTGATGTCAAGCTTGAAGGTACCATCCTGAAATGGCGTGTCCGGTGGGCCTTTGATCTCTCCACGAAGGGTAGTCCAATTGTCGTTCAACACTTCCAGGCTGATTCCGCATCGTTTCATCTATTGAAATAAAAAGCCAGGTCAAAGGTCACTTAATAAAATAAACACACAAACACTTACATCCTCATCGGACAGCAAGTCCGCATATTCACGTCGGACACGTTTGATAGCGATTTGTCGTTGAGCCATGCTTCCAAAGTGGTCTCTGTCAGAGGTATAGATTGATCGCTAATTGCCAATTACCCGTCAAATTAACGTCAACTTCCGAGTGACAAAACGTGACTGATCGCCGGAAAAATTCAGGAATGAGCAGGAAAAAAAATGAAAAAGAAAATGTGCGGCGTTTGAAAAAATCGCGGTTTGAAAACCGGCGTTTTCTCACGGAAATGAAAAGTTGTCGCCGGTGACAACAATAAAGGTCAACTGAGGTCAATGACCTTTTGACTATTGTGTATTTCTCATTGAAAATCAATTTTTATTTTTCATTACTAACCATTGTAAAAACTCTTGATTGTAACAGACTAAATAACACGATGCCTCCATTTAAGTACTTTGTCTCCTTGCACAAATTGTTTCAGTCGTAAGATTAAAAAAACAAAGACAAGAAGGAAGTAAGTCTATAAATCCTGTATGATGGGCCATTTGACCCACCATGACCTGCACTTACTAGCAGCATAGCAGCCCACATATCCGCGTTTCCACATCCACATTACCATGTAACGTAGTAATTATCACAGTTAAATTGCCGGTCAGAGAACAAATGTCTACTTGAGGGCGGGTTAGTGTACAAAATATGGGGTTGCGAGGGTATAACCCTTACCGCATAAGCTGCTTTCATTTGTGAACACGATCCAGTTCTCTTAAAATATAATTGTGTATAAGTTAAACTCTTTTGTATAAAGGTGTGATGGCAGGGGACGAGCGAGCGGAGGGATGTAAAGGTTAACTAAGGTCGTGAAGTAACCTCCATTGACATCGGAAGCTCAGAAGCAACACCATAGCACCAGACAGGACGAGCAGACTGGGGAAGTGGGACGAAGCTCCAGCAGAGGGTGGGAGTGGAGCTACTGCCGGCGGAGGTGGTCGTGGTGGGTCGCCAACTCCAGTAGAAGGATTTTCACTTGATACTTCGAGGTCATCACGGGTAAAGTCTTTTCCAAAGTCACCTTCTTCACCTTCCCCGTCGCCAGAGCCGGAACCGAATTCGGAGGAATCTAACAAGTCCTCGTCGTCTGTGTTGAGGAAGCGACGTCCATGGCCACCGTCTCCAGAGCCACCTTCCTCAGATAGTAATTGGTCTGATGAACTCTCGTCCGGAAGTTTCGGCCAGTGATGACTGAGTGACTGTGAAGATGTCAAAAGTCAATTAGTTCTGTGTAATTCTTTTAATTTGTCACTTTTCATTACCTCTGTGACTGAATCTAGGAGGTTTTTGAACTCCTGGACATCCGGTGCCAGAGATCCTCCCGGCGGAAGTTCAGAGAATGGAAACTCTGGGTTTGAACTTGCACCCAGTGGTGACACACCCCTGCTATATGACGACTGAAATAAAAGTTTCTTGTTAAAAGTCACATTGGTATGGGAATATCCAGGAAGGTGTGACATACCACGTCTCGTCCATTGTAGCAGTTGTCTTGTGGCAACTCCTCGCATCCATTGTCCAGCCATTGCAAAGGCTCCCGCCATGACGACAAAGAATGTAAAAATGACTCCACCGCAGAGGAATTGGTACATCCAGAATTCTAAAAAACAAAACAAAACAAAGATTATGTCGTCGCCATAATTAGGATGACATCTTTATGACATTCTATAATGGAACTTACGACTGTGGTGGCCAAGAGTCTGACGGCCGTCCGTACGCTGTTCATCACATGTTTCCAAGGAACTGACAGCCTCGCCAATTCCCCAACGCATCCCCGAAGTGTGTTCAAACAAAGATTTCGACATGGAAGCCTGAACGGCATGTTTGGCTGTAGAAAGAGAAGGAAAGTGTTAGACGTAATCCATTCTGATGTCATTGTTCTCCTAATGTCTTTGGATTTAAAGTGATGATGATGTGAACATGGCGAGAGTAGTCTGGATCATTAAATGTTTGGGGTTATGCTTCCTATACGTGCAGATTTAGTCTTTTGTCACATTTAGCATTATGCGAACACTATCCTCAAGAGCTCAATTAGGTTCAAGTTTCTGCTGATTCAGTGGTTGAAGAGCCAACAAATGCTAATGTGGTTGAAGACAATGAAATTAAATTACTGGGATTAAGTTCAATTGAGGACTCTCGTTTAATTCAATTTCCTCCATGCACTCCCTCGAATGTCAACAATTGAGCTCATGATCTGGGAAAGCCAGTATAAGTCTGTTATCATCCATTACACCACCCACCGGTGACCTTTAGCCTTGGGAAAGTTTGTCCTCTCTCGATGGCGACGTTACACAACAAATCTGCTACTCGTTTTGGACTAATGTGCCTACAGGGAGAAGGAATCAGTTGAAATTGAGCCAATTTTAAAAAGAGGAAGGACGGACGTAATGCTCTGGTTTTTCGACGCTGTTTTAGCAGAGCCACCACCACTGCCGAAATTTCATCGTCATGCCTCAGAGCGTGAATGCGATGGGACTTCGTAGAATTACCGAAACACATGCAACTCTGTGTCCATTAATATCTCTCTAGATAAAAGTTCCTAAGCTAGGATTCTAGAGAACAAAAAAGAGGCACACGCCTTTTGCTAAAAATTTATTACTACGGATGATGACTCTAAAGCAGCATAGCGTCTGCAAAATCCGCAAACGGCAAACCCACGCCCAAGTTCCTCATTTGTTTCTTTAGGTGAAAATAATGACGACGAACTACACTGTTTACACTGAAAAACTGGAACTGACTCATCGCAAAAGCACCGCTCTGAACAGGGACTGACCTCAATGTTTGTTCCCTCTTTATAAATTACAGAGTGAATGTAAACTAAAATTTTATGTGAACACTTTTAGACCAAAGTGAAAGGTGTATGTATGCACTCATAGCGCACGGCTCTTTTTATTTAGGCCACTTACATCACAAGTGCCGGGACAGAAGACAGATTGGACCACTTTAAGTCGGCATTCCGGGCTTGTGCTTGTATTGACGAGCTGGAACCATTTGCTCGTGCTCAATTGACTCAGAGCGGTTAGCGTGGTTGCCTGGAGCGGGGATCCAGACGGGCAATTGAGACCTGGTTTTCAAAAAAAAATCCCGAAACGTGTTCAAATTATACTTTGGATGAGCCTAAAGGCGGAGTAGACGGTGGTTTTTATGAAATCAGCTCACGCTTACCTTTGACATCTTCGATACCCCTACGGAGCCCAATTTCCATGCTGACTAATTTTGTGTTGAAGGGATTCGCCAGTCTCGTCCAAGACTGGGGGAAAAGTGTCGTCCAAGCTGTCGCCGAACAGCATTGCTTCGGAGAATTGGTCGATTTGAGACAAAACCCGTCTGAAAGAATCATAAAAATTCAATACAAATGGTTCAAATCCAAATGGGAGAGTTTTAGCTCTCTGCAGAAAGCTTATGGCCAAAAAGAGAGGTTAGGGTGTCGTGAAAAGGGCAATTCCCAGGAGACGTTCTTAAGGGCATTGAAGGGTCGAAGGCCTTTAAACATTTATGGTCCCATGGCTAATGGAAAAGGGCCGTTGATTAATCTCCCAGTATACTTGAGTACCACTAGTAAGTATTGACACTGAAGTGGTTAGGGAGTCGCCAGCATTCCATTGACATGAGCTTTCAATTTGTCAACTTGTGCAAAGTGGAATGACGAGCTGTAAGGTATGGCTGAGAGGAAAAAGAATTCCCTTGAGATTTCCTGTACAACTTGGAAATGATGCGAGTGGGCAGATGACAACGACGACACAAAGCTCAGGTGTCTCAACTGTCCAAAAAACTTTTTTGGCAAAATAATTTTATCCAAAAGTACTGAGTTCTTACCAGCTCCGTCGATGAGTCCAACTTGTATGAGTGGTTCTAGCGTGCGTGCTTCCCTGCAGGGATCTCCTGCAAAAGTTGAAGCGGCGTGTGTTGGTATGTAACTATTCGGATGAACTATTACTAGAAGACAGAGGAGCTCTAGCAAGGTCAACATTTTGAAGAAGACTGATTGGAATTAGGAGCAAATGCTTTTTGCAGTTCAGGCCAAATACAAGAGCACCACTTTGTGCAGTTTTTTGCCTGCACGTCTTGAGCACGGTGTAGTCGTGGCTGCTGTCCAACCCCACCACCTCGCCCTCCCGACGCTGACTCCTTTTGATTATGCAAAATTTGCACTTGATATCCTCACACACAAGGAGAAGAGTCGGATAAATGCTAAATCCCAATTGAAGTCATTCTCACAAGTCCATTGTACTTTTTCGCCAACTAATCATCACACACAATTCTGAAACGGATCTGTCCTCTTATCTCTAAAGGCAATGAAACAAACACTGCAAAGGATTCTGGAATCGGTGACAGGCTCATTGACATGAACAACGTTCGACGCCAACTACCGCTGAACTGAACCACTCACTGATTTTGCAGATCAGTTCTCACTCTAAAGCTATTTGAGGGACAAACAATTGTACTAATAATCTAACACTTCATAATGATAAAACCAAGGCTTCCAGTCTGATTAGTTACCGGAATCCGGAATACTTTTTGAATTGAAATGACAATAAAAAGGGAATTCCATATAAGTTGACGTCAACCCTACTATATACTACAAACTTGGCGACAAAAGTCCTTGAACTTGAGTTCCTAACTTGAGTTGTTCACTTGGGGTGTTAGACGACGCTAATTGTTGGACACACTTGCTAATAATTGTAACCTGATGAGCTTGTTTTGGAGCTCCTGTGCCCTCACACGTCTCACCTCAGCTCAAGCTGGATTCCAATTGGAAGCTGGCATGAATGAATGGTCCTTCTTTTCTTGAGCTCCTCACCTTTGTTCCTTGTCGGGGATCCAAAGGGGCCCTGATTTTAATGAGGGACTCTTGAGGAATGTCCCTTACTCTTCACCTGAGGAATCCAACGTGCGAGCTTGAGTCTCGAGCTGAACACCTTGTGCGGTCTATAGTGCCGTGCCGAGCTGAGGGTTTTTTGTCCACATTCCGGACAGAATGCTCTGAGAAGGGCACTACAAGTCCTACCTGAAGTCCCTCTTTTGTCCTTACCTGGTCCACTTATACAAATTCCAATATGCAACCATCGTCATCGGATCGTAAGCACAAAGGAATTCTAAAATTGCAACATTCCTGAAACCTAAGAGGAGGAATTAAGATCAACAAACAGATCAGGAGACAGCAGTTTGCATCCAAGCTCGGGACTCACTAGAAAAACCTTTCACTTTACATCCTGCCAGACTTAGAATCAGGTTATAGGTTTTAAACGTGCAAGAAACGTCAGATTGGTTTGCTTTTTTCTTCCCTTGTGTACAGTACTTGGTGATGGAGAGGTGCGTGACAAGCTTCAGCTTTCCGAGAATGTTATTGAAGTCGTTGAATTTAAATTGAGCCTTAAATTCCTCTTGTGAGAAACAAAAGGTGTGTGTTTGCTTCCTTTGTCCTGTCAAAGGGACTTTGTAGACTTTGTAGACTTTGTTGAAGTCTGTATAAATGGAAGTTGACAGAAGTTTTAAAGGTTTAAAGGTTATAATCAGGAGGGCCCTTGCATACCTGACCCCTTGAATTCCGGGTAGACCAATTTAGCCAGTAAATTGTAAATCCTGGCTCTTAGTATATACCCAAGTAAGAACGTTTTCTAATTGTATTTTGTGCTCTTTTGGGTATCGTGGGATAAACAATAAAGTGCAGTGCATTCCTTCGTGATTCCAGTTTAGTCAAACACCTCGAGGGATTGTTACTTTACAACACTCCAAGGGATAGGGAGCTCTATGAGAATTCTATTGTTATACACGAGAGCCTTTGTTCCTTGGAAAAGTGCCGACGACCCCAGAGATTTAGACATACGACCCTTAATAAGACCTTAAAGCCACTTAAGGGCCTCACCAGAATAACCAAATGAAATACTTTCAAACACTCCTCAAAAGCTTAAAGATACAAAAGGTTAAAGCTTTGCTCTTGAGAAGGTTGTCATCAAATCCCAAACAATGTCCAAAACAATCGGAAAATGACTTAATCGTCTCAAAAACTCTTCAAAACTAATTCGACTTAGGTGCCCTGAAGGGAGGAAACTTCCCGTCAAACATAAATTTCAGCGTGCCCCGGAGAACTTTTATCCACAAAGCTTTCATCCGCAACAAACTTTTTTGTTTGGATTATGTTTTTATTAGGATGTTTAGGATGACTAGGTTTCTGATTGATGAGGCAGGGATCCCCATTTCCCCATCTCAGAAACAAATGGAACAAACGGTACAAAAATAATTATTTATTTCTCTTTCTGCTTCGCGGCGTCTGTGTGCTTAGAGAGAGCATATCTTTCTTTTGAAAGTTTTGACAAGGTAGAATAAGTTACAAGAGCGGCGGATAGTGGAGGAGGCCCTTACTAGGGTGGTCCACACATAGGTCAAGGCTAGAACAAGAGCCCATTGGAAATTGCAGTTTCTAGCCAATCAGGACTCTCCCTCCTGGCTCTTCCATTTCGTGACGTCGTTGTGGTCGTCAGTGACGGGAACATTTGAGGCATAAACTGGGACGCAAGTGCAAAGAGACTGAAGGCTGGTACGAAGAAGCTCAGGTTGACAGAGCGAGCGTGGGTCTCCCTTACTTTAGGGACGTGGGACAGGTCCAGGACTGTAACAAATCAAATCAGAATTCGACCACACAGGGTTTGTTTATTATATAATCACAACAGGTGGTTCCTGAAGGTATTCTTTTTACCTTTGTGTTCTGGAGTCTGCTCCATTGTCGAAGGGAGAGCAAGGGCTGTGGCGACTGCCGCTAGGAATAGTAAGCACGACGTCTTCATCTTCGGTGGGATTCGAGGAGACTGAAATTGATTGACCCTCTCTGTCCTTGGTTTTATAGACACTTGATCATTAGCCTTAAGGAGAGATCAAGGTTTCTATTTATAGCTCGATTAATTGGAAATGACATATCCCGTTCTTTTATCCTACTGACACACATTCAAAATGCAGGAAGAATCAAAAGAGTCTCAGGCTTTTATGTGGCGGTCCCACTTTTATCTGCGCGGCCACGTGGGGTCTGCCTTTGTTCTGGGTCAGACTCGATTCCTCCTTTTCATAGTGTAGCTATAAGAAGGAAGTGAAACTTAATCTAAACTCCTATAGCTTGAGGTCATGCTAAGGTCACCTTATAGTCTCTGTCCTTGGTACTTAATTAATTTCCTCTTAAACCATTTAGGCGAGATGATGGAAACTTTCTCTCTTGGAAAAGTTTCCTTTTGATGAATTCATGAGCGTGTGATGGAGGAGGAAAGGCTTGGCTTTGTCACCTGCTGAATGCGACACATTAGCATCATCCAATTTTAATTAGTTTGCTCAAAGAACTGCTTCCAAGGCCTTTCCTCTTGACTCCTGGAAGATCTAAAGCAGGACCCGACAAAAGACAAAGTGTGAGGGCTCCTTTTCCAACATCTTCGAGAGGCCTCAGCACCTCGATCGATATTCGAGCCTCAGAGTTTTAATCTCCCAGGAACATCGGCAGCCTTCCTTCTTACTACTCTCAAAAGTACACAAACCTTGGAAACAACTCATAAAAGTCTAAACTGTAAATGTGCAGACTACCACTGTTCCTGTAGTCATAAGAAAGGAATGTTTCTAATACACCGGAGAGCAACAATGTGGAAAATGAGCTCATGGGAGTAGAATGTGATGAATTTTTATGCCATGGATAAAATGGATTCAATGATTATGAGATCAGAGCTAAGAAAAAAGGAAGGTAACAAAGGTCAATGACCTGGTCATCGAATCCTGTTGTATTCTCCATTGGATTATCCGAATAGGACTGGAATTAATGTGACAAGTGTATGGCTGGAATAATTGAGACTCCAGTCCCGAGCTTTCCCTGGATGCTGTAGATGCTTGGCTGTATTGCCCGCCTTGGCATCCTTATTCGGATCTCTGGATCCTGGAACCTGGTGGATTCTGCTGGTCGTGGGAGCCTGCGTTGGAAGTTCTTTCTTCCTTCCTTGATCATCTCTTTTCTGTCTCAATCCAGCAGCAGCAGTGGCGGTGGTGAGCCTCACCCTTTTCGTGTAGAGTTCATTCCTCGTCCAGTTTTCGGTGGTGGTGGCATGGCGGAGGGCTAAGGCTTGACACCCGGGTCTCAGTGGACTCGTTCTGTCGGGGTGGGCCCCCTGGGTCTATTTTTACCGAACAAGTCCAAGTGGAGGAGGATGTACACTTCTTACTCCTATGGCTATGGGAGTGACGACGAGTACATCATGAAGCGGAGGCTAACCAAGAACTCGGGAAAGTACTCAAGGGAGGACTTCAAGGAGCAGTACTGCATCAATGAAAAAAGTCTGCACCAATTGGACAGGTCCAGGTCGAGTCTTGGTCTCTTCGGATGTCTCTCTAGCTACCAGGTATTTTACAAACCCGCTCCTCATTCTCCTTTCACCCGCCTGCCTCTGCAGTAAATGCTGAGTTTGCTCATCAGCAGATAAAAGTTGAGCATAGTAGCATCAAACTCTAATCCGTTAAGCTGTCATGCTCGTATAATTAGATTTGACTAATTGGATGGATACGACTGGTAGTACAGGAGCCAACATTGTTTGAATAGTTCCGCCTAATCCTTGTGTTTGCACAGGATTCTCCGTGTAACAAACGACACCAGAATGTATTCACTTCGTGCTACGGGCGCCATCCTTCAGATGAGCACCTGACTATCGTTGACACGACCAAGAAGCCACATCAATGGCGGGAAGTCGGAGAGCAGAGTGATGGCGAAGGAGGATTTACACCTCGACCCCGCTCAGCAATTGGTTGGTCATCACGCGACTACTACCACAAGCGCTACACCTGGGACGAAGGGAGTCACTCCTATTTACCAGCAAATCAACTTTCGCTCCAACAACAGGCGCAGCGTCCATCCACATCCGCCCGTCAACCTGCTCAGCGCTATGCCTCAGCCCCGCTCAATCAAATGTCCAGGAAGCACGTGAGCTTCGAAAACTCAATCCTGAACAGGAGCTCGACTGCCTCGAGTTTTGAAGAAACAAAACTTCGCCGTGCTGTGATGATCATGGGAGGGAGTGTGGAGAGGTTACTGGAAACAGGAGGGAGTCGGGTTGAGGTCAATAGCGGCTGTGTCCAGGCCAAGGGTGTCGAGGCAGGGCCACCTTCAGCGGTAAAGCGAATCACAAGGACACAGTCGACACAAACGGAATCATTCATCGTCAGAGCCTCGGGTCCACCGCCTTATCTCTCCCTCAGTCCACGAACCTCATACAGGGTTAGTTGGCGGGAGGATTTGAATTTGGAAAACGTTCCAAAAACGTTTTGATTTTAAAAAAATTTAATGTTTTGCAGGTGCGTATGGTTTCACAAGGTGCTCAAACAAATGGAAACGGAACATTGTCCACAACGGCCACGAAAATAATTTCCAAGTCAATGTCAACGAACATCAATCACCTCCCACGTCCAAAGAAACTTGTCAAGACTCTCTCAGATGGGGAAATCCTAGTCGAGAAGAAGCGAGCGACGACACCTTACATTGAAGTTGACCTTGAGGATGACAACAGGGACGAGGAAGAGGCGGAAATTGTCAAACACAAATTAATAGAGGATGAATGCTTCCATGAAAACTACATCAATCGGAAATTAAACTTGCAGCTGAGTACTTCCGTAGAGTCAAGTCATGACCTCACTACTTTCAGCTCCGGTGACAGTTCCAGCAGCTCAGGCTCTTACTCACTAGACTTCATCAAGAAGTCTTTTGCTAGTAATGAATCTTTCTGCTTCCGTTTTAAAACAAAATTTAATTTGATTTTGCTTCTAGAGAAACCTCAGCCAATAAGCGGAATGCCTGCTCAAGTGCAACAACCGTATCATCATCATCATCCACCGATAGCACAACAAGCCCCACCACCACCGTCGCCACCACCGACTATCCCCCTTCCAGACCCACCGCCCAACGGCCAGTCATCTGAACTTGTCTCATACAGTCCAATAGAGTTACTGAATCTTCTAGTCAAGCCACCAGTAGAGTTTTGTGATGAGTCACCGCCATATTTAGGAAAGAAACGGAAACGTGTCCAGCGGAAATTCCGTGCCAAGAGTGAAGAGAGATTCCGAACGGATGCTTCCACGCAGTCCAACATTTCCCTCAGTCTCAGAGACCTCCGCGGTGTTAGTAGCAGTCCAGGAGAAGTTAGTGAAGAAGAAGGTAAGAAGTAGAAGTATAGAAACACGCCGTCTTCTAATGTGGATCGCGTGTGAGCAAAACTTTTGATTCATTTCCAGGCGTGTACACGACCCCTTATGACATGGGGATTTGGGTTTACATTGGAGAGCACGAAGAAGCTCAAGTGTGGAAACGGTCATGAGCCCTTGGCCCGCTCGTCATCAGGTGACTCTACACTTAGTGAAAGAGACTTTATGAAACGATACACAGCAATAACACATCGAATGGTCCATCGAAAGGCCAGTGGAGAAACGTACAGGAGGCTGGGAGAAAACTCATTAGGTAAAGCGGCTTTAAAAGTGGAGTTGGAATTGGTCTGAATAATTTATTTTTTGATTTGCAAGAAATCACAAAGCGACTCCAGATTCATCGCCAAGGCTCAGAGTTTGGATTTAGGATTCATGGATCTCGCCCGGTGGTCGTTTCTGCTGTAGAGGAGGAAACTCCAGCGGAAGAAGCAGGGCTAGAAGTGGGTGATGTCATCATGTCCGTCAACGGTGTCCACTGTCTAGAGTCGTCACATTCAGACGTAGTCAAATTAGCCAAAGGAGATGTTTTAGAACTGGAATTGGCTCGCACTGCCGACGTTGTTCGGGATCTAGGGACCCTTGGGCCTGGTGGACTTATGGAAGGACGACTGTGGAAAGTAGGAAGAAACGGTAGCTGGATTGAGAGGTAAAACTTATTATATTCTTTATTTAATTATAAATAATAATGACCCGTGCAGGTACTTCCACTTGACCACATCTTGTTTGTACTGGTACAAAACAGCAGTGTCGACTCACCCCCTCGGCGTCCTTCCAATCACACCAGAGCAAACTGTATTACAAAAAGACTGTCCACAAGACCCTTACTACGTGTTCGTTAGAAAGTCTATTTTTCAGTGCTAAATTCAAATCAAATGTGCTTAAAATTGATTATTCTGAACAGGTTCACGTTGAAGCGGACCAATGGTGGGATGTTGATGCTGGGATCACCGGACTTGGAAGCATACAAGGAATGGACAGACTGTATCACAGAAATACTCAATGCAGAGGTACATTGAGCATGCGCAGTGGTCATGGCCTTCATGATTTGTTGTTGAACTCCTTGTGTATTTTAGCATTTGGACACATGGGTAAGAAGGAGCCACGATAACGTTCTGTGTCCACCACGGGGTATTCACGCCCCCGACTGTGCCGGAACCTTAACGAAATGGTGGAATAGGATTTGGACAAAGCGCTTTTGTGTTCTCAAGGACGCATGCCTCTACTTTTACCAAGGGGAAGAGGTATAACCGGGTTCAATTGAATTGACTCCAAAGTAATCACATTGTCTAAATTGGATTATTCGGATTTGTGACAAAGGCACCCGTGGCGCTTTCTGCTGTGCATCTCCAAGGCTACAGAGTCAACATGGGGACGACCCTGGGTGGGAAGAAATACGTTTTCGAGCTAGTACCGCCTCAATCCAATTTAAGACATTACTACATGGCTACTGAAACCGAGACAGAGAGGAAGAGGTGACAGTTGACATTCGTTTCTTCGTTTTATTCTTTTCTTGATCATTTCACTTCCAGGTGGTTGGCCGCACTCGAGTATTCCATAGACCGTTGGATCAACGTAAAGAAGTGATCATGTCGAGCACGTATTTGAGGCTCTTATAGTTTTACATCGTGTCGTCAAGCTCTTACCCTGCCTGTCTTCTAAACACCACCACCACCGCCGCCCAATAAATTCTAAAAACGAAACACAGTCATCAGTTCTTTGTAGCTTTCACATTCACCCTTCCAGCAATTTACGTATTTGAACTACTTGCACACCTTCGCTCGACCAATCAATCAATAAAAAAAGAATCTCATCAGAATTCAAAGCAAAGCAATCCCTCAAAGCACGGAAAGCTTTGATTCTTTCATCTTCTTAAGCCGCTCATTGGGGAATTGCAAAGCATCATTATCATCGTCAAAAGAAAGCAAAAACCTTCCGCTCTTTGATTAGCTTTGGCCTTTGCAAGTATTTGCCAATACCGTCTGGGATTTGGAGTTAATCAAGAAGGCATATAAGCATATAGACTCCTTATTCTGGAGAAAGTCTCCGCATATTCTAGAGATCAATTGAGGTAATCTGGATTTTGGATTCTGGGGGAACTTCTATATCGACTCTAGAGCTTCTGTGTTTGTCCCACTCAAACCTTCCGTTATCTGTCCAGCAAGCCGATGAAAGTGAAGTGTAGCTAGCGTATACTACCAAGTCGTATAAAGCGTATGTTTTGCTAAAAGCCTGGGACTGGGTCGATCGATCGATGGACAATTACTTGGCCACTTCGCATGCGTTCAGGTGGACAAACTCTCCCGAAAAAAGGAAGATACACTAGAGACTTTGCGCTGTAAATTTTTATAGAATTTATAGAATTTATAAAATTTATGACGTCACTTTTTGGGCGGGAAACAAGAAATTTTCAAATTTCCCAATTTATGGAATTTATAAACCCGG
>VNWY01000676.1:3435-32379 GCA_009869845.1 Pseudachorutes palmiensis | reverse complement strand
ATGTGTAATTTATAAGCCTTCTTGGCGACCTGTTGTGTGGCCTCTAGACTTTAAAGGTTCTGCTCCATTCATATCAACGACGGTTTGATTGAGATCAGCGGTGTCGCTCAAACTCCTCCATCAAATCGGTGCATCGAGCCCTTAACCCCATGATGACATCGGAATATATTTCCTCCAATTCGAAAAAGGTAGTGTCATAGGTTAACGTTTCGATCATCGTGAGGAGTTCGCTTATGTTGTTTTGTTCGTCTATGACGATGTCACCAAACTTGATCGCGACAGAGTTAAGCGATCCCCAGGAATCAAGAAATGATCCCAACTTTGCCAAATCCAGGATTTGCTCTAGTCCCTGGTCCAAAAGATGTGTTATGGACACATAGATGTACTCACGATTCATGTCCAATAGAATTTGTTTCAGTGGGAGTGGAAACAATTTCACTGGAACTGTGGACAGATATTCGTCCACGATAGGGCAGACTCGATAGGTTGGCACGGGTGGGAACAGGAAGTCAGCTTCTTGAACTGACACATTGTTTAGCGTTTTCGCCTTGTCGGCTTCTGCTGATTTGCCGACCAGGTTAATCACGTTCTCCATTTCTGGATATGCTTTCCCCAAATTCTTCAAATCTGTAAAGTTATTATTGATTACTTACGCGAATTAGAGGAGTCTTCAAGCGTAGTCAATTCTATTATTCTTTTAGAATATGAAACTTTAGCTGACCTGTAAGTCTAATTTGTATTTGTTCATTATTAAAAATTAGTGCTCCTATACCTGCTCTTCGTTTAGTCATAGAGTTTTCTCAGCTGTGAACCCTGCAAACCGTGTAGGAGAAATCTCTTCGACTGCTTTGCTACGTACAGCTTTTCATCATCGATCCTGATGCTTTGAAATACCTTTGGATTTAGTACCATTTTGTTCACTGGAGATGCTGTAGTTTTTACCCTGGTTCGGATCAAGTGTGGTGGTTTGGGACTCTGTTTTGATGGGTTTTGTAGTGACTTCGATATCCGTTCTCCTGATTGGTCGGCACCGTCTTTGAAGCTTTTCAGGGCGTATACAAGCTTCAACTTGGTGGTAAGGAGATCTGCTACATGAGACCTCGATGTAGTTGATTTCTACTATACCGTTTTGTCCTTAAGATTTATTGAAAACCGTTTCAGCAAGTGCTGTAGGAGTAATATTCTTCTCAATATCCAACAATTTCCGTAACAAGAGAAAGTGTGCGAATAGCGTTACTTTTAGAAGTTCGTTGTTCTCACTATCTTGGAACCATCCAAAATGTGTAATTTATATAGCCTTCTTGGCGACCTGTTGTGTGGCCTCTAGACTTTAAAGGTTCTGCTCCATTCATATCAACGACGGTTTGATTGAGATCAGCGGCGTTTCCCTTGAAGTCAGTGTTTGCTCACAGAGTGACGTCCTTCTCAATCTCCAACATTCTGTAACGGAGAAGAGAAAATGTGTTCTCATAGCATTGCCTTTAAAAGTTCGTTGTTCTCACTATCTTAAAACCATCCAACATGTGTGATTTATAAGCCTTCTTGGCGAGCTGTAGTGTGGACTTCTAGCCTTTCAAGGTTCGAAGTGAGTCATATCAACTACGAATTAGTATAATTCTCTCATCCCTATGAGGAACCTAACCACGCTCGGTACATGAGTACTTGTCCGGTGCTAGTGTGGTTTTTGGAACGATGGGAATAGGGACAAATGGTAAATCTTCCTTCTCCATATCCGACACCACATCCACATAATTCCACCACACATGATTGGCGTTTATTGAAGACTTACTAACTTAATGAGTTTTGTCAGAGACGACTGCTGGAGTCTGTTCTCCGTCTGCTGATGAGATGTTTCCCAGTTCAGAGGTGTTTTCCATTTTAATTAAATGAAAGAAAGTTTGTACTCTTTGACAATAAAAACCGTTACTGTGTGCCTGAGCAAAAACCACATCATCCCCCTCCCGTTTGAAACATTGGCTTTATTTTTTTATCCCCTGTAATTAAGCTGAATTCCGAGCGAAATGTCATGTTGCCTTAATACACAAAAGAGAACAAAAAGTGAATACAGAAATTCAGGTTATATGTATTTTATTTTATTTATTTATTTGTTCATGCTATGAAAACACAATTTATGCATTCAACTAGAAGGATAAAACTAAACAAAATGATTTATAATGTGAATATATTACTTATTAACGTTTGTATTGGACGGATGGCTTAAATTCGAAGGACCAGGTTGTATTATAACCCATTACTAATAATCTAAATACTAAGAGCTACTCCGGGGCACAGATTAGCATTAATTATCCAACACCTATTTCTGATTAGTTTGACGTTGAACGTCAGGTTCCATTTTTCGAAAGGCGTTGTTAATCTTCTCTCTTATGTGAAATAAGACGAGTTACTGCTTACCTGATCCAAATGTTCCTAGAATCAAACTATTGATATCATCTCCATATGCTATTCGTATGCTATCTATAACAGATGGAAGGACGAAGTCCTAACCTTGTTACTTTGTCACTTACTTACCTCCTCGTCGTCAGCTTACCATCTTACTTGTCAGCTTGTTTTGGTGTGATTACCCCAGGTCTATAAAAATATCACACCACTGAATCATGTCATACTGACACATGGTGTTACAACAACGATGACAGTTGAGTTTAGACTGATGTATTCACACCTCTACTTCTTCTGGTTAGAGTTCACACCATTTGAAATTTCGTTTAAAATTAATTTGTAAAATGAATCAGTCAAAATATTAGATAGGATGTCAAATGGCAACAAAATATTGCATATTATTGAGTGGAAAATCAAAAAAACTGGAGAATTCAGATGCAGACTTAGGTATTTTGTTGAACAAATCGCTTTATGTACGTTTAGCACGGCAAAAGTCTAACTTCACGCTGCGGATTAGCTTCGTTGTTACAGTTATTTTTCATTATTATTGATCATAGTCGCATTCTTCAATTTATAACAATTAATTGTTCCCCAATTATTGTTCCCGCAGAATTTTTAGACATCTGAGTGTTTGCTGCGTGTTCTCCAATATTTATATAGTCACGCTACTCACGCTGACAAGTAAAGTAAATGTTTTAACAGAATAAAAAATGTTGTTTCGGTTTCCTCAGTTTGAAAGCAAAATCCATGTGATTTGAAAAGATTACTTGTGTGTTATTAAAAATTCTTAATTGCGGACTTCTTTAAACCTGAAGTAAAGCGAGTGGTTATACTAGCAATGGGTGAGGGAAACTTAAACTAGGACGTTTTTGGATTCTTACAAGTTTATGAAAAAATATAAAGACATACTTATGAATAAAATCGAAATAGACAACTTCTGAAGAATTTGATGAATAATATGCGCGCGGGTTCAATATCAATACCGTATAGCCTATTTCAGTAATTAGTACCTAAACAGGGAGAACAACTGCCTTGTAGCTCTAAAATTAGAAATTTGTTGTGTAAAATACTTTTAAAGTATCTTGAAGTCTTTAGAATGGTTTTAATAGTAATTGATGTTAGTATTACTTTAGAAATACGTGAGTTTCAGGTTCCAATAAAAAATGCGACTAAATTAATAAGTTTTGATGAATAAATAATAATAATAAATTCTTTTTAAGCCTCGGATGAGTTGACAGATGAGATCACCGGTGACTGGCGAGTGGCGACGTTGGTAGCTGAGTGTTTTAACAGTGAAAAGTTGTAAAGTAACAAAAGTTTTTTTTGGCGACTGCTACTGGTCGTCGTAGCTTAGGATCTCGATGGTAGGCGGGACGGGTGTTTCCTGCTTGGAGAAAGTACTCAAAACGTAGCCGTCGCTTGGCCCAACTCCTCATTTCTCTACAGGAGACAGTCGAAGCCCGAGTTCCAACAGGGGGAGAAAGTTCAGTTCACGAAAACACGTTTTCCTCCTTCCGCTTTCACCTTTTGCATCCCTTTGTGTTCCTGCTTTTTGTCCTCATTTTCTCCCTGGCCATTGGACAAGACAGACTTTCCATTTCTCTTCAATTATTCAGAAACCATCAATCATTCTGAAAGACGAGGAAGTTGATTCAAACCAACAACAAACCCGGTTAAGTGAGCTTTCTCGGACAGTCCGTTTTTGGTAAGTTTGATATCGTATCTACTGCATTCGGCTGCACCAAATAGAAGTAGCTTCCTTATGTCATTTAAAACTCATAAAGCACATGCCAGTCTAGCCAGAGCTCTAGGTCTCACTAAACCGTTTAATATTAATGATGTTAAATAAACTTCTAGGAAGTACTGTTCCACTTTTCTTGCAACTTGCTTCCGTGTGCTTCCATGGGCGGTGCTTCTGTTAGTAACTACCCCGGTGTAAAGCCCACCATGGGGGCAAATGTCAAAAACAATTCGTACAAAGTACTCAAAGTCGTTGCCAAAAAATCGCCACTTTACTCTCTCCTGTATAGTTACTTCGTCTCCAATGCTCCGTGGCATTTGTCTGATGTTCTTTCGAATTTTAAATGTTGTTCTCCAAAGACGACAGTCTGGTTTTCCTTTACTTTGCAACCATTACGTGCTTTCGTGTCTCTTCCGTATTTTCTCTTGAGTGTTTTCCCATACTACTCTGTATTTCTTTCATTGTCGTTTAACGTCAAGTAGTAGAATCTCCTGGAAGCATGATTTTTTAAGTATCCACCATTGACCTGATATGGGAACGTTGTCCTTGTTCCGTGAATGGCGATGCTTATCGTGGATCTAGCGACATTGCATTTGGCTTTTCATAAATTCACTTTCACTCCCTTACCTTAGGGTAAACACAGAGTCTAATTTCAGTTGATTAGTGCTCACTGGCAGGTGAAAGTTCCTAACCAGCACCAGCACCCAGCCTTTGCACCAGGATATGGACAGGGAACCGTCATTGACCGACGACGCTGAAAGAATGCCAGTACCACCGCCCGGAGTGGGAGACCCGGTAGGAGCATGATCATCATCACCCTTAATTCTGTCCTGTCTCCGGATTTTATACAATGGTGGTGGTAGGATGGTTGCATGAATTTATGACCTTTCCCTTGGAAAGTCCGTTTACCCCCTGCATGTCTACTGATCGTAAAGTCCAAAGTGAGTTCTTTCCTCTCTACCTCACCAGACGATAATGGAATAAGTCGAAAACCTGAAGTGACTCGAGCTTGAGTCCCTGGAGAAGAGTCTAATCTAATCATTTCAGACACATCAAATCAAAAGTCTCCTTTTCCGAACTATTCATACGCCACTTTTAGAGAGACAGATAATAAACATCCCCTGTTGTGCAGTGGCAAACAAGGCGTCAGTCCAGGTGAAAGCCAAATGCTTCGGTTCAGGAGAAAGTAGAGTCATTAAGATGTCTCGACCAATGAGAAGGGAGGAAATTTGACAGCCTTCCCTTCAAGTGGCAGGTGAGGTGTTTTTTCTGACATTTCGATTCCTTTCTTTCCTTATCGGATTGGCTCAAAGCTACAGCAGGAGAGCTGGAACGTTGGAAGCCGGAGGTTTCTTTTTCCAAATCTGTTGAGGTTCTAATCGATACACGCGTAAAACTTTCTCTGCAAAAGAAATGGAAGACAAAGAGACAAGGGCAAACTACTGCTGCTCAACAGTAAATTGACTAATGGATAATTTCCGAGAGCCAATAATGTAATTACACTCACGGAAAGAACCTTCAACCCTGGGAATTCATCTAAGCCCTCAATTGGACGTATTGGATTGAGGCTTGGTGGTGGCGGTGTGTGACATCTGTCACTGTTACAGGTGTCACCATCCCCTCATGATTAGCTCGTCAGTGGCTCAGATTAAGAAAAAGGGATAAGGGTTGGGAGACTCTTTAGTTTCGGAAGTGTAATTTAATCCGTGTCTCTGATTTCCCTGAGGTGACATCCAAGAACGTTCATGGGACTGACGGGCAGCTCCCTCATGTTTTCTGTCTCCGCCCGCCCTAATTGCAGGGTTTTAGTTAAGCGGCATGACAGTCCCTCAAAGCGACAACAATATCAAAACGATATGAAGAGAAAGTCAAAGGCCGCACATTTTCCAGTGAATATTGCTTCAAGCGCCTCTATCCAAATGAAAATGAGGAGCTTGTTTGCCTATAGTTTATTCGTAGTTTTTTTCCTATCGCTGGGCTCCTTTACCAAATACTACGAGGACCACTTCTTACGCTCAAAAGCGTCCTGATTGAATTGCAATATGAAAATGTTCAAAGGAAGTTAGTTCTGAAGAGTCATTTTTATATAGGCGAACATATTCAATGTGGATCTAAAACGCAGTTCGACTCCTTTAGACTTTTATTGGCTTGGGGTGACATGGATATTATATGAATTTTTGTTGACGTAACTGGAGATACTTGGATGGATTTATTATCTCAGGGAGTATTGACTCTCTTATTGAAGAAAACTGCTTTAAAAAACTTTGAATTATTTATTTTTCCTATTGAAGGATATTAGATATATTCCTTAACAATTTTCTAACAAGTGAACCACCCAGGCTGTGTCGGGTCGAATGAAAAATGGGCAGATCTCTTACGCTGATACGCTAATGGACAAAAGCGCCAGTGGCTTGGGTTTAACAAGGCGAGTAGTTTCCATCAATTACCTTTTTATAAATTGTTTTATTATAAACACAAGGTTTGATAATTCACAAAAAGTGTCAGTTTTCATAAGTTCCTACATTATAAGGTAACGGAGGAAAACGAAAACAGCCTACTTGTTCCGAATTTGTCAAATTCTCATACACTTTCACCTGAAATTGACATTTCGTTGAGTGGTATATATGGATGACACAGATAGCGCATGACTAGGTACTTTTCGATTAATTGAAGTATAGTGGAAGTAAAATTTAATTTGCCTGCATTGTTCCGGAAGATTCTCCATTTATTTGCAGTTGTCATTGTGTTATACAAGAGTGATATATGCGAAAGTCAGTCATTTTACGACAAGTTTCTTGTAGTGCTGACGAATCTTCCTTTTGCTGTGTGTTGTTCTTAATTAAATTAATTCCGACTGTAACACGGGTTTACATTCGGTGTTTCCTGATTGGTTCTTATTTGCGCCTAAACCACGTTTCCTTCTGGGTGGTGGTGTACTATTCAAACTTCAATGTGTATACTTTCACTTGCGGGTTTCGATGAAAGCGAGCGAAAGGGAAAGCGGTTTTGTCGGGATGGTTACAATTTATACTTTTGAATTTCGACCCACCGGAGTTTTCGACCTACTGGAGTTTCCCAGGCTTAATTAGAAATGAAAAACTAAAAAGGTAAATGAAATTTCGTAGTCTCCTCGTCGTTTGTATACGAGAAATTGAAAGGGAAAGACCGAGAGCGCCGAGTTCGTAATTACAAAGTTTCCTATTTCCATCATCAGCCATCATCATCCCAAACGTCCGTTTCATCTTGGGGGAATTTGGAGCGCCAATGGCATGCGGCCGTTTGTTACTTTCGTCGTCGTCCTTTCTCTGGCTAAAGATCAAAGTGAAATTGAATCATCTTGGAATGAAGAAAATCGTCCTCCCCTGCTGCTTTCACTCAAACGTCAGGCACAGACAGGGCTCGACTCCGGGAAATTCCAAAATCTCACTTGCCGAGTCCTCATTCCGTCTTCCCTTGTCTTAATGTCCGTCAAAAAGTGATTTCATCCGGTCGGGCGATGAAGCTACATGGCCTTCGCCAGTCGTCTGCAACGCGCGCGTTCCTCTCCGTCGGTGCGCAAACCTCACTATACACTGAAATAATAGGTATTTTGGGGGTATTTAGAAATAAAGTACCATTTCCGTCTCTTGCACGTTCTAAACGACCAGTTTTAATGTTCGTTAACGAGGTCCCTCAACCACACCAGTACATGTTCCAATAGAGAAAATCCAGAGTGAAAGTACGATAGAATACGAGACCCCAGTGTGTCCCTTGTTCTTTGCATTTAGGGCACACATATTACCACAATGGGCACGCGGTTTATTCGAACTGGACGAGCGATGTAACCATGAGGAAAATGTGGTTACAGGCGGGTCACGTTTCCGATGCGGCCAATCGTACTGTGGCAGTTCATTATCAGCATGTGTGAAACCTAATGTCAACGTTATTGACATGAACAGATATGGGAACCTTGGACTGAAACAAAGTTTTAGTTTCACATTCCCAAGGGCCAGAAGGGTCGTCACCACTACTTTCCACCATGTCACTTTGGTTATGTCATTGAAGCCAAGGCTTGGCAATCGACGTAGAAAGTAATAACTAGATCAGGAATGATTCTCTTTTTGTAAGCATGATCTGAATATCAAATACTTGGTTTGCAATATCTTCGATTGGTTCCGTTTCAATGTCTCCAGCAGTCTCAGTCTGGTTTGAAGTTGAGCATGTAAATTTTACAGTTGAGTAATCCCTCGTAATTTATAGTTCTGAAGAAGAGAGTTGAGGATGTCGGATTTCATTTGAAATATATATTACAGTCTCTCTTTGGTCCATTTGTAATTGCCTCGAAGTCGTGTGTGATAATGGCGAGATCGTCTAGAGGATCAGCTTGTTCCCTTTTTGGAGGAGATAATAGTCTTCAATCTGTCACTCGTCATGGCCTAATAAGGACGCCAGCTTGAGGATCCAATTTAACGTTGAAGTAGGATGTCGCTGGAGGAGATTATTTTATTTGGAGAAAACTTACTTAGAAAACCAGGGAAAGTTAGTGGCTGAGTGGTATGGTACTTTCACCCACTCCCGCCGTCGTCGCCCTTTGCTTTCTCCGCAGCTTCCATGACAAAAAAAAACAACAGGACAACTTGTTCATTCCAGCGGGAGTTTTTGAGTTTCTTCAGGAAATGATCTCTCTAGTAGAAACTAGACAAGTGAAGTACCCCTCGCTCCCTCATTTAATCCCTTTTCTTCCCGGCTTTCAACAGGATGGAAAATATGGGAACAATATTTGGAGCTCATAAAACATGGTCTATATTCAGAGGCTCATTAAGGCATCCAAGCTTCAAATTTGGCTTTCATATCTCCACGCCAAAATATTAAACAGGTTGCGAAAAGGTCCACTTTATCACCCTAAATGGACCAAAACCCCTTCAAAATGTAGATCAGAATTCAATTACACTCCAAAATTCATAATGCCCTTCTGAACAACGCATATCTACTCCACTCGTCATCCCCACAAAAGGTCTATGATGCTGATGCATGGGGTTTGTATAATGTGATTACAAAGTTGTAATCAAAGTTTCAGTTTCATAGAACAAGAACAAAGTGTGTTGAATCGATTTCCTTCATTTTACTCTAGTTTCAAACCGAGTTAAAATCGTTATTAGTGTGTGTGCAGAGATAGTAGAATTTTGAGTTCCACAGAAATGGAATCAATTTTCTTCAACTTGGTTAAACCTAACAAGGCTCGATGTGTACGTCCCTTGGGATTTCGATCCATTACCATGGCTTTAAAACCCTGGTACATCCGGGTGGGTGTCCAACATGACGACAGGAATACTTCGAAATGCTAAAATTCCAACGAATAGCTTTGAGTTCCTTTTTGTCCAATTGTCAACGAGCTCTTGTTTGATTCCCATTCTTCTTACGCCATTGTTGGGGAAATATACTTTTTAGCATCACATCACTATGCTGACGCCTGTCTAAACTCAATGGTTGGTGATGGCTTTATGAGCTCTCTATTGTATCCACTCACCCGTAATCAGCTCAGGAGAATGGAGATCGAATATGCCTTGTGTGTTATAAAAGGCTTCTATTTCTAGAACTTTATTTTAGACAAAAAGTCAAAGGGCAGACGAATAGAGAAAACACACGGTTCTTTTCTACTTTTGTTTTCTCTTAAACCAATCAAAGAATGGGGAAATATTGGAAACCTTGTTTTCCAAGTTTTTCTTCCATTTCATAATATATTGACGTCCCCTTCACCTTTCGGGCTTTGACAACCTTGCTACCCAGCAGGTTGAGGAAACCAATCAATGACACAATCCAGGAGAGCACATGTTTGCACCAAGTGAAATTCCCAAAATGAAAATCCCGAGCTTTCTGTGATCTCCAAATCAAAAGTGGGCGGTGGTATTTGAAGTGCAAAAAGGTGTAGGGAATTGTTCAATGTTAGAATTGGGCTTAGCTTTTACTGTTCAGAGTGAAAACGTGGTGGATGAATGCTTGGAATGTTCCCGCTGCATCACCATTGGAAAGTGTAATGGTATCGCTGAAGTCGTTTATCTTAGAGTGCAGGAGCAAGATGTAAAAGCATTTGCGGTGGATTTTGCCCTTGTCGACGTCTTTCTCTCAGGCGATTTGTTCATTTTCACTAGTATTCTGAAGATCGCAAATCCGGTCGTGGTGTGGTTGCTCATGGGAAAAAGGAAGGAGAAACTTTCACTCTGAAAAACAATTTACTCAGTATCTTTTTCTTGTTTGACGAGAAAGAGAAAGCTGGAGATCCCGTTTACAGCTCTTAATTCATTTGGAAGTTGTAACCAGCAGGGAAAACAAAGGAATTACTTTCATTTGTTCAGATTATGGTGAGATTTCTGATGTATAGGGTCATGAGATTCTCATCAGCCTACGTGGCCATTGACCCTCTCATATTCCTTCTAAAAACTTATGAGCCTGAAGTGAACAGTGGGATTGAAGTTTGGATTTTCTATAATAAGTACATTTCAGGATCCCATTTGAAAAGAGTCTTAGTTTGTTCAACTATTTGAAGAGTTCAGGTTGTATTTGACAGGGCGAGGTTGAAATCCATTGGTTAAAACTTGATCGTGGATTCCCTGCTGTGGAATTCGTATTCAATGCAAAAGTTCTTGATGCCTCGCTGTAAAAGTTTTCGACCTCCTTGTTTGATGCTTAAAATTTATACACAATAAAGTTTCCTACAGTTTTGTTTGTTACGCCTTTCCAGTTTGTTGATTCGGTAGTAATTCCTTCCAGTTTTCCAGATATTCCAGAAGCATACGAATTATTATTAAATGTGAGCTCATACTGTTTATATTTCCTAGCAAATTCCTTTGTCATTAGTTCATTCTTAATTGGACATAAACATCAATCAATTTGTTTTTTCCTTGTTACAACGACTAATTCACAAATCCTCTATGTTCCATCCCGGCTTTTAACTTTCACTCGAAAGAAGTTTAGTATGTTATTATCATTTTGAATTTATGTTTCTATTGTGAATATAAAGTTTTAATCCCCTCACATCCACCTTGTTACTAATTTGGTAAAGTGGACTCATTTCTTTGATGTTCTTGTCGTGATTGCCAAACACTTTACAGTGTCGTGTATAAAACAAATTTCTCCAATGGGACAGGGAAAAGGGAAATCTCTGGGGTACTGTGTGTGTCCTAGCCGCAGTCTTATAATGCTTGGTCGTGGAAGAGAATGCATTAGGTAATTACTTTCTTATCGAAAATCCATCTGGGTCTGACAAAGTAGAGGGAAGTTGCTCATGTGTCTACAAATCAGATTACAAGCCGAAGCACACCCACGGTGCTTACATAAGACACTTTCTTGTGGCCCGTGTCAGGTTATATTTTAGGAAATAACAAATGAATGGTCTGGGAAATCACTTCTGGAGTTCTCCTTGATCAGAGAATTCCTTGGCATTGATCACTCATGGTTTAAATGCTATTCTCTTATTTCCTTTCCTCTGCTGCTTAGAAACCCCTTTTAGTCCAAATGATCTCTTTGTGTTGGGGTTTTCAGAAGGTATTTATCCCGGATGAATCTTTTGTGTTAGTATTATTTCTTTGTTACGGGGAAAGCAGAGAAAGCATTAGCCCATGAAGCAGTAGTAGACCCATTGCCAATTGTCATTTTCTCAAGTCCACCTGCTTTTGGGTTTGTTTCCTTTAGTCGAAAAAGGGAGAAAGTATTTGGGAAAAGTAGTCGTCCTGTTTTGATAAAAAGTCCCCTTATGATCTTCAGCGGGAGAAAGTTGGTGGTTTCATATTGAGGGAGAAAGTTCTTTTCATCTCCATTTTCAGAGACCCGTCTAATCTCCCTCCTTTCCCTGACTTTGTCGTCTCCTTAATTGGACATTTGAGAATTCACTCCGTTCCCTTCTCGGGCTCCTAATTGATTTTTGATTCGACGCTCTTCTCACGACTTTCTCCAGTGGAGGATGATGGGCCGGTAGAAAAAGCATATCTAATATCTTCAAAAAAAAATGAATTCGACATGGAAAGGAGGCTCACTTTCACTTTTAGGATCCCCCAGGAGACAAGACAAGTTGCTTTCACCTACTTTCTTCAGAAGCGCAGTCAGGAGTCTCCTTTTGTATTCATAATGCACGGAGCAAAGAATCAGGGAGCTCCACGGGTTGCCGTTATATTTAGATCACATGGTCACAACATAACATAACCGAAAATGGAATGTCCTATTCATTTGACAGCAAACTCTCTGTC
Organism: Pseudachorutes palmiensis; assembly: GCA_009869845.1. Classification (NCBI taxonomy): domain Eukaryota; kingdom Metazoa; phylum Arthropoda; class Collembola; order Poduromorpha; family Neanuridae; genus Pseudachorutes; species Pseudachorutes palmiensis. The sequence continues at coordinate 20,022 of VNWY01000676.1, read as the reverse complement.
ATACATTTTATGAGATGCAATTCCAGATGACATGCAGGACATTCTGAAAGTATAAATCACAACTTCATGAAATAATTAGGAAGCTCTATTGTGTTTTAATGGAATGATAGAACAGCCATTAGTATCTAAGGTAGCAAAGAACGTCAGCAGCTGAGGTTTTGTTAATGGACCGATACATATCAGTCCAGACTGAAGGATGGATTTATTAGATTGTCAGTCACGCCTATGCGCCCTTGCAAAGTGACAGACTGCTGCTTGGATGGTATCAGGTTGTAAAACACGTCCACGGAAGAGCAGACGTTTTCAGGGTTTCCGTTGTTAATTTCGAAACACTGGATTTGTTCTCGCTTGCGTCGCTGCTAATTTACTCCAGCAGCTCTCTGCTCTTCCTTCATCCACGAGGATGATGAAATGATGAAAATTTTGAGTGGGCAAAACACTAGGACGGCATTGAAGAAGGAAGTGACTCTGTTTTTATTCTTAATTGGCAAAACTCCCTTTCTCTTCGACCCCAAATTCACATTTTAATAACAAAAGGAAAGTTTCGTTGGTGTCTGTTATCGTGTTGTTGGTGCACACAGTACTGAAGTACAGTACTGGGAACGGAGCACCTGGACTGGAACTTTCGATTTCGAAGAGGATAAACCTTTCCTATTGTACTTAGGAGAAAGTCCGACATTTCTATTACTTCTGATGTGGGAATTAAACGAGTAGGTTGTGATAGCAATCTCCCTTTATGATTTACTAGTCTCACCTTTGAATTTTACAGCTTTATATTCTAGAAAAAAGAATCCAGGAAATCCGAAGCGAACGCCGGCAGCTTTGAATAAGTGATGACGTTCATCAGGAAAATAAGGATGTGATAAACGTTCCCAAGGATGTTTTCAATTAGTGAAAGACTAAGGAAGAGAAAAGGCAAAGGCGTCCCTTGTTTTTTGATTTGGATGAATTCACAAAAACTCTAATTAATTCAGTTACACGCTTACGTCGTCAGATGTGCCGATTTGCGCAATCTCTCGGGACTCTCATTAGGGCTAAGAATTTAATTGGCTAAAACACAAATTAAAAACATCCCTAAACCCTTTTGCACTTGCTTGGCCAGAGAATAAAAATCAAACTTTAACTAGATCAGAAGTAGGCAAGTTTATAACAAGAAAAGTAGAAAAAGAAAACTATAGTCATTTGAAGAAACTCTGAACTATAGGACCGATAGTCGGATAAGGGCTGAAGCTCTAGATATTTTTAAAGCGCTAAAAATCGTATATTTTATTGTTCGCCTCATTTCCAACACGTTAGGATGAAGTGATCACTTAAGACACCCCTCCTCCAGTTTGTAAAGTTCCCATCGCCCTTCCCGCCGTTGAAGGAGTTAAGTGCAGAGCAGATCGAGTCCTGAGGTATGCCTTGCTATTATTATTCCAGAGGCAACCATCGAAGCTAAATTGAGCAGACAGAATTCGACTCCTGTGAACTGAGGTGTAAAAGTTCCCATCATCATCGGAAAGACGGGGGAAATATACGTATAAGACGCTAGAAACGAAATCCTGGACTCTTGTCTTCATGACTTTGTGAAGGAGACAAGGCGTTTTGAAATTCAAACCTCCGGAGCATGTCATTGGGATCGGAGTTGTCGAACCGAAGTTAATTTCCCAGATCATTCTCCTTGTAAGATGTCTTTCATTCACCACGCTTCGTTGCGTTTCCTTTCTTTGTCGTAGAATATGGGCCAATCCCAGGAACCTCTATAAAGACGAAGTTCCATTGGAAAAAGGAATCAAAAGAAGGATTTTCTTTCGTCATCTCCACACAGAGGGGAAAGTATATCAGATTCCCTAATTAAAAAGTAAAATCTTCCCTAACAAGGCTAATAAGTATCAAACCAATCAAGTCCTAGAACAGAGTGGATTCCTGTAAAAGACGTCATTCAAAGAGAACCGCTTTCTCTATCACACCTGACCTCCGTCGGTTTATAATGGAGAAAGCAAACTTTCTCCAGGAAAGAGTTTCATCCTTAGTTTCCTCCCACTCGTAATGAGCTGTCTCATCCTTCTCTGTTGATTAAAATACACAAAGGCTTTGCTTTAGATACAAAGTTATGTCAAAGACTTTGTTAAGTTTCGTATTCGCAATTTCTAGGGTTATTGGAATTTTGGCAAACAAGAATTTCTACATTGTGTCAAATGTGTGCAGAGTGACAGCTGGCAAAATATCAAAAATTACGTCGCTGAAGCGCGCTTTCCAGTTCAATGCATATTATACTTTTCTTTAATTCAGTTATAACCTTATGTAGCCATTTTTAATTAAATTAAATCCCCAATTATAAGAACACAATGAGAAAGTTCTGAACTCCACAGACCATATAAAGTCAGCTCATAAATTCTAAGTTGCGTTATGAACAAGGTCATTATACGATCCCGTTCAGTGACGGTAGATCTAAAAGCGTATTCCATTTTGTTGACTCTTTCTCTATTTCTGCCTTTGATATTTCGTAATTGGTAACTTGACATTTCGAATCTAAAACTTTCACCTTCATCGGAATTTCATGATGATGAAATAAAGCATCTTGTTCCCTTGCATGTATGTGTATCCAGTGTTGCCTGTCATACTATTCTTACTTTATAATTGAGAATGTAAGCACATGCATGTACTATAGGCTCCAAACACTGCTTCTTCGGCTTGGACAGAAATAAATTGACGTCTTTCTCTTTCATGGGCTCGTGTCCACGTTGCACTCGAGGATCTTCCAGATCAAGTTTCTTTTTTTTATAGGCATGTGATTCCCAAGGGGCGTCAGCAATGTCGGACACTGATCGTCTCCGGCTCATTGCCCTCGGAGGTCCCCGGACAGGGAAAACCTCAATTATCAAAAGGTTCCTGTTCCAGACGTACAGTGACAAGTACAAACCAACAGTGGAAGACTTGTATAACCGTGAATATGACTTTGGGAACATTACACTCCGGGTTGACTTCTTGGACACGGCGGGTGACCTCCAATTCCCAGCGATGCGTCGCCTTTCTATTTCAACGGCGCATGCTTTCCTCCTCGTCTACGCCTTGGACAGCCAGCAGTCTTTTGAGACAGTTAAAGCTTGTTTTGAAGAGATTCGAGAGTCACGTGTTGACTACCAAGAAGTTCCCATTGTCATTGTAGGGAATAAAAACGATCTCTTAATGACTCAAGTTGGGACGGAAGATGTCGAGGAGTGGATCAGTGGAATGGGTGTCAAGCTAAGGTAAAAAATCCACCTGACTTGCCTTTCTAGAGACCAGAACTTGAGATAGCTTATTCACTTTTGTCTAAGGAAAGTGCAAAAGGGGCCCAACCTAGATTATCCATGGAACAAAGTTTTAAACTAATTATTTATACATTAATGAGAGATGAAGTGGAGTTTTCATAATAGCAAAGGGATCAGAGTGGAAACAAGGGTTGAATGTCGCTCTGATAGCGAAATCCGTAGTTTGCTTACAACGTTTCTACTCTGAGGATAACCAAAACTTTTTACTGCGCAAATGTTTCATTTAGGACTCAAAGCCCGCAAGCGATGAAGCGACTTAGAATCAATTTCAGCCAAGAAAAAACGAAGTTTAAATATTCTATGATTATACGTTGTTCCAGCACTTCAAAAGTATGTGTTATGAAAAATCTGCAGACATTGCTAAAACTTTCAAGTTGAAGTTCTTTGCTTCATCTCAAGTTTCTGATTCAATTCTGCCTGAAGTGCGTATGTCTTTCTTAACTTCTGGCAGGAGAGTGATACAAAGGGAATTATGAGAATGATGAAATAGAAGCTCCAGCGTGTCTTTGCGTTGAACTCTCCGGTCATGAACTGAATACTAATTTATTTTTTCTTGTCTTCCAAGAGTTCAGACGCTCCAATGTACAGCAAAAGAAGACAAGAACATCCGTGAAATCTTTAAATCTTTTCTCACCCTATCCAAAATCCCAATTCATCAAGAGGAATCAGGACTGAAGCGAAGATCTTCGGCTTATGTAAAGTCCCGCGTCCCAAAGGATCCTCCTGCGTCCAGCGACGAAAGTCCCTCCAAGATCCTTGCTGCCACAAAGTCCCCTCAGTTCCTCACAGAAGATAGTGCTGCCAAAGCTAAACCAAGGAGTCGGAGTCTAATTCGTCGATCAAGTCGAAAGGCAAAGCAGAACGTGAGGGATGCGAGTACTGGGCCCAACGGTGACTGCGGAGTTGTCTAACTCAATTAATCTCAACACAAACACACATCATCATCAACACAATCTTCAAGTGTCTACGCATTCAGTGCAGGGTACATCTCCAAAGGAATTTTTCAATTTTTTGAGTAGCGTTTGGGACCATGGACGATTGTCAATCAGAGGGCGGTGTCGCAATGGGGCATTTTAAAAAGCAGTTAAGAGGGGTCAACGACTGTTTAGTTCAGCGGGTCTTTTTGTTTCCTTTTAAACAAAGGGAATAAAATGTCCGCAAGTCATTTCACAGTTTTCTTTTGGAGATGATCAAGGAGTAGGAGCGGGATCAATGCAAATTTTATGCAGGATTTTTAGCAACGAAACAAGACACTATTAAAAAGCACAACCAATCAGTAGCAGTTCAATGTTCAAATCCCCGAAAAAAAATTCCCTGACCAGATCCTAAATCCCTGAAATATCCGCTGAAGATTCGGCAGTGATTTCTTACGCACGCAGCAGCCAAAGGATTTATTAAAAAAAATGGAGTTTTAGCTTCAGATTTCGTTAATTTTCTGAGGTAAAGTCCAAGAAATCTAAAAGAAGTGGCTGTGTCTACAACATAGCGTTCGATAAATAGTTTGTTGATAGCATTATTTATCAATTGTTAAGAAAAGTTTAAACAAAAGTTGTTGACGAAAAATCATCGTGCATCAATTAACCAAATTATTGTTGAGATAATAGAAATTATTCAACACATCATTTAAATATGAAAGGTCCACTTTTGTAATCCAGTTTAATTAACTTGTGAATTAAGTTTGTAGCAAAAGGAATGGAGTAATCAATTGAAAGATGATTGGATGAGATTCTAACTTAAACAGACTGGGATCTTATTTGAATTTAAGCTAATATTTGCTTAGACTATGAAAGTCAATGTTTGAGGTCAAATTTCAATTAACGAATTTTTAGATATTTGAGTAAAGATGTTTTGGAAAAGGGAGAGTAATTTCTAAAAGTTCTGCCTCTATTATTGGCTATGTCACTTTAAGCAAAGTGAAATGGGATTTGGTTGTTGTCGAAGATTGACGACATTTTGTCGACGTCTGATGGATTTAATTTAATGTTCTTAGTCTTCCTTCCCGTTCCATCTTTCCAGGGAAGTGGTGAAAGTCAGGGAGAGAAAGGGAAATCGATAAAGGGACGATGAAGGTGATGACAAATCCAGGAAGCGCCATCATAAATGCCTATTCAGTCGTCTTGATAGGGATGCTGATAAGATTCCAAATCTTTGGATTTTGTTTAATTTCCTTTAGATTTGAAAACTTTTTGCTAATCGACGGAACCACTAAGGCCCTCAAGGAACGTGAGGAATGTCTACTGAGAATGCACATCCACGTGTGCTCTCTACCTGATTAAAAATTGCCAATTAACGTCAAACTTCAAGTTTTCAATCATGTCCAATTCCATTTTTTTTGACCTGGTATAGACAAAATTAACATGGCAGAAGAAAAATACGAGACACGGAAATTGGAAAAGTTCTCTCAAAACTCCGTTTTCCACCCCTGTGCATTTAAGCATTCAATCAAAGAAAGGAATAAGCTTTTCTTTCCCTAGGAAGGAAATGCTTTTACTTTTGTTTTTGGAAAAGCTTCAGTTTCTCAGAGTTAAATAAAAAAGTTTTGTCACAAGAAGTTTTCCTCGTCTATTATATGACATGGCATAAACAAAGAGACTTAACATATAATTGAAAAGTCTGAAATTGAAGAGTATAATATGACGCAAATAAATTACGAGAAATAAATTAAGTGGAAATTCTGCCTAGACGAATGGCGTTCATTTAAGGCTGTGGGGGTGGATGGTTCCCTGGAAGATGAGGGTGCTGCTCATGTTCGTGGGTTGGAGGCTCCCAGCACGGCTCCCAGGGATTGCAGCGACATTCACAGTTGTGAGTCTTTGCGTTGCAGGAGCCACCGACGTAGTGGTGGAAACTATTCCGTTTGCAGTAGTCATCACAAGGCTTATCAGTCCCAGAACAGCAGAGGTGACCAGGAGGGATTTCCTGTGACACACAAATAAACGTTAGTAACAGTTCCGATGATGATTAAACAAAGCGTTTAGCCTACCGGAGCGGGACATGAGCATGTACAACAGCCTCCTTGAATTGATCCTCCTTTCTTTCCCTTTTTGTGACAAAGTGCTTTGCATTCTTCAAGCTTATGGTCGTGGTGGTCATGTTCTTCGTGACAAGGTGGTTTTGGATGGTGGTCGTGACAAGGTGGTTTTGGATGGTGGTCGTGACACGGTGGTGATGGTGGAGGCTTTGGGTGATGAGGCTCAGGGTGGTGAGGTGGCTTCACTGGTTCTGGAGGTGTTCCGGTGTAGCTTGCTCCACCAGTCAAAGTAATTGAGCCTGCATTTGTCATAGAAAAAGAATTAAATTAAAATTCAAATAAGGTGACAGCATCCATTGTTGAAATTGTGAGATAGTTCTGACAAAAGGGGCTTACCCTGAGCTTGGCCGGAAAGGCTCGTCAAAGGTTTCAGGGCAGTGGAAATGCTGCTTGCAATTCCGGAAGGTGTCAAAGGTCGAATGAAGCTGTAAAATCCACTCTCTTCTTCAGCTTCCTCAGCAGGTGCTGCTGCTTCCGCGGCTTCGTCACGTGGCTGAGTTCCAGCATCCGCTGTCGCTGTTGTCGGCAGAGAAAGGAGTCCACCGGTGAGTGTGTTGAACAAATTGGGTGCTGTCAGTGGAGAAATGGGCCGGAACAATGAACCAATTGTGTTTCCAACGGTGGGAATAGGCAGCGTAGGGGCTTTCTCCACAACTTTGGTGACTGTGGCAGCAGCTTCAGCCTTTCCTTTGGTTTCGTCAACTGCTTCAACTTCCTCTTCCTTTTCCTCTTGTTTGAACGGATGGGCCTTTTCGCCGTAGTTATTGAACGTAGCTTGTTGGTTTGTACTGACGCTGAGGAAACCTTTGAACGGCTTTGTATCGACACCTGCGGAAAATAAAGGCAAATTAAATTTTGAACTGAAGAGGATTAATTAATGCAATGTGGTACCTGCAATGCCAGCAGCGAATCCGGCTCCTCCAGCGGAAACTCCTTTCTCACTGTGGACGCCACCAGCGATCCCTGTCGCTGCGCCCTTCCCAGCGTATCCGTACTCTTCATTGACAAAATGGCCTTCACCAAATGCCGAAGCGGCACCAAAGTTGGCTGCATCCTCTGCAAGAGTAATTGTTGGCGGATCTTGAACAGGACTGAATCCCTGTGTCAGGGCTTCAGACAGATCTGCAGGGCTATCTTTTGCACTCTTGACCTCTGGGATAGACACGACCGGCTCTGGAACTTTACCTACTGGTGCCTTCTTGGAGTCAAGTTCATTGTCTGCATTACTTGAATCCAGCGGTCCACCAACACAGAGACCTGCCAACTGAATTTCAAAAACAAAATTACAATTTATTTACGTTTCCAGTATCGCTTTTGTTTCGTAATTTATATCAGACGAAGAAATGGACAACTTACTAGGAGGAAAATGAAGAGCTTCGGGTATACCATTTTTCAGCTTTAGCAAAAGTGGAAATCAGGGTAGAAACTGCCAAGATAAAGTGCCGCGGTGTCCCTTTTATAGCCATCATCGCTCTTCCTTTGGACAATTCTAAAGATTAATTCTGAAAATAGCCATTGCTCTAATTTCAAAATCCATTTTTGTGATGGAAACCAAAAGGAAGTGAAATGAGAAAGGGTTTGGGATTTTTGGATAACGGGAATGGAATACGGAAGTTGGTCCCTAGCGCCTACGTCCCGTATGCAAGATTAAAGCCCTTTAATTCCCGTATTATAACTGTAAAACTAAGACATCATTCCGGAGAAGGTACAAAGTTCTCTTCCAAAAATAATCGTAACATCTTGGACACTTAAGGACGACGGTAACGCTGTAGTTTTATTTTTCATTTATTTTATAGCTTTTACTGTTGTTAAACTTGCAATAACTCTCCCCTAATGAAGTCCAAAATGACATTTTTATAACATGGATTAAGTTGATTCCTTTTCTTAGCTGTCTCGGTGTCTAGCAGAAGCGGAAAATATTTGTATTAAAAAGTAAAAAATATAAACTTCGGCAGCCAAGCTATGCTGTAGACTAATGGTAGTTTCTTATGATAATTCGTCAAAATACGTTTCGAATTTTTATTTGCAATTTTTAGCTGACTCAAAGCATCATTTAATCATCCAAAGATGAGCGCTTCTTTACGAAGGACATGGAAAATGCGACGTTAATAACGCACGATGACATTTAAGGTGCGACACAATTCGTGCGCGCGTGGCTATCTCGACGACAATGCAAATTAGGCAGGAGTGCTTTACTGATTAGAACCATTATGAATTTAATCATTTTATTAGCAAAACTCTTGGGAATATTTCAGTTGCCCTAGGTCTAATCACCAGCGCTTGAAGCATATGGACATTATTTATCATCTGTAAATGTTACAAGTCATAGCCATAGCTGCTGTGCTTGAATGAGTCCGAGATCCTACAGGGAAAAACCATAAGAATACAATTCCTCAAGGTCACTGATGTCAACACGAACACCTCCCATCACTGATAAACACAAAAGTACTTTTGCAGTTAGTCATCAGTAACAGCGGTCACAAAAGCAACTCGTTTCATAATTTACATTCTCATAATAACAGTCTTTGTTCACTCTATCGGAATTTGTGTGCTAATGTGAATTGATTGAGCACATAAAGCGTCATTAGGAATTTGGAAGTCTCTAGGCCTCTTGTCACAAATATCGGAACGTTGTGGGCGTGAATCTACGTAAACATTTTAATTGCAAGAAGAATCGATTCATCTGTTTTCAACATTCGTCAAATTCCAGCAGTCGTGTCTGCATTAGCATATCAACTTTGACAGAGACAGCAAGTCAACGTTATAGGCTAAAACGAGAATTAGGCTGTTTCTCCGAAACCGTGCATTTTGCACCTTCCTTGCCGTGTGACTCTAGCAATCTAATTGACTCTGAAAACAATGGGCGATTCCAGGTGAGAAAACATTGTAATATTATTATTAAACTTGATAAAACAATAAGCTTTGGGTATGCAGAGTCAACAATAGCTCAAGTGGAGCCACCTACATTATTTAACTAATGACAAAAGCATTTAGCCTTAATTACCAATTAGGATAAAAGCATGGTTCTGGATTTAACCGCAAACTGATTCTTCAGTGGTAATTCCCTCAGATAAATTCATGAACAATGTTAAATGAGATGAGCCATTAAGAACAAGTTCATTATGTAATGGGTGAAAGTTTAGCAGTGTAATATTATTGTTATATCGACACTTTCGTTTTTGGAATGCTCTTGAGCCTTTGTTGTGAGTTCTTCAGTTAGCCTTCAAGAAACTAATTTCGATATTATTGATTGGAAATCTATTAGAATTGTTAATTGCAACTTTTCATTTGGCTAGGTCGACCGTAATTAAGGGACTCATTATACTTGCTGCAATGATTGTCGTTGCCGTTGTTGCGGTACTAATTACCCTCTCCACTGTGTCCAAGGCGGAACAGGTAAAATGGCTTATTATCTTTTCGCATATGTGTTGTAAATACTTAGCTGTTATGAAAAATATGTTTTATTTGAAGGAATGGCCTCGTAAAGCTGTGGCGGTGATTGGCTACGGAGACGCTGCAGGGATTTTGGAGTTGAAGCAGGAAAGTGCTTCATCACCAGTATACATTACAGGGAACATAACTAAATTGGGTCCAAATTCAAAACACGGGTTCCATGTTCATGGATTTGGGGACGTGAGGGACGGTTGCAAATCTACTGGCTCCCACTTCAACCCTACAAATGTAATTTAACTATAGCTTATTCACTACTGTAAAATTAATCTGATGATCGGGGTTCTTTTGGCCAAAGGTGAATCATGGTGGCCCCACTGATGCAATACGACACGTCGGTGACCTCGGCAATATTGAGGCTGACGAAGTTGGGACTGCTCATGTCAACATTACGGATAAAATCATTTCTCTTTCTGGCGTAAACTCGATCATCGGCAGAGCCTTTGTTGTCCATGCATTGATTGATGACCTTGGAAAAATTGACACTGAGGAAAGCAGAAAGACCGGAAGCGCAGGGGCCAGAGTCGGATGTGGAATAATTGGCATCATCTGAATTGAAATAACATAAAAATTACATTCGCTTTCAATGGACGTAAAGCACTTCCGCTCCTAAACTTATATTTTATTCTCATGGATAACTGTATCTAAAGAGGTAACATTAAATACAATTGAATCTACTCGATAAAAATTAAAAATTATGTGAAATGGACGTTAAATCCGAATTTGTATTGTGATCCACAAAACTGGGTTGGATCCCCCGGACACTTGCGTTCGCAAAACTCTGTGGGAACCACTTGGAAGTCTTCAGGTTTATCTGAGCAAGCGCAGGCGGGAAGGAGACTTGTTTTATTGACCCAACCAGCCAAGGCGTATTTCGTTGGCTGCCGAATTCTTGAGCTACCACCCGGTCGCTCGTAATGGATTTGTCTCCGACAGAACGCAACACATTTCTGAGGCGTGAGTTCCGGTATGTAGTCGAATGACGGAGTAGTTATTCCCAAGCAACCGGTGCAGTGGGCACAGACGCTAGGCAAAGGATTCAAATTCTCGCCATTCCACCAACTATCTTCATAGAGCTGTTCAACTTTTGGCGGGATGAATTGAATACAGGCGTTGGTGTCGGAGAGGCAGTAGCCGGAAAACGAAAAGCTACCACCGCAAGTGTATTGATCATTTCCTATTTTATGTTTACACGAGTTGGAACAGTGGACATCATCGACTCGAGCCGAAGAGAATGTGTCTAAGAACGGGCATCGACATAAACTACCCCGAACAAGCACTATGTAATCTCGAGACCTGGAATTGTACTGGTTCTGTCGAATATAAATTTTTGAATTAACCGTCCGCAAAACACAGATGTGTAAAAAAGCTTTGCGATTTGAAATGTATCAGCGTGTTACCAAAATTTTGTCATATTTCTGCACATCGCTCAACACTCTCGGCTCGGATGAATGAATTGGTGACAGTGTCACCATTGGAATTCTCCCAGACGTCGTAACAACCGATACTTCTTAGCTCAATCGCGCAGGATATAAACGGCAGTAAAATGAAAAAACAAAAGTATTTCAGCTTTTGATGGTGTTTATCCAACTCCATCATAAGGTGGAAAATAGATGTGTTATACTACAAATTCTATTGAAAATTCTACAACGCTTTATTGCTCTCATTTTGTCAATCAAGCTTATCATTTTATCAAATGGGGAAATCAAATTTTCAGGAATTGAGTAATTTTGCTTCCTTAACAATTCAAACTCTGTCATCATCAGCAAAGTAAACTCGTAATTGTTTTATGTTTGGAGAATTGACGGGAGCGATACTTGAAAACACTTAAAGTGTTAATGCTCTATGTCCGTAATTAAATTTTATTACATTTACTTTCACAATTTACTGGACACATCGACTACTTTGCATGAAATGTTTTATGGGTCATAAGACGGTGTCAGGCTCAAAAAATTCCTGCTAATTTGATACAGGGAAATTGGTACTTTACTTAGTGAAAATGCGATTAAAGCTTTTAACTGTTTTCGCCGTATTTCAATTGGTAAGGCACAAGCTCTCTTTACCTCTAAGTTTCCTCCAAGTTTAATTTAATGAAGATTGTTTTAGTGGAATTCACTTTGCATTGGATTTCCATCACAAAATGCAGGTGAAGAAGGAATGAAATTGCAAAAGCGAGACACTTTGGCCGACTACATGGGTATTATAATTTCTCTCGCTAATATTTTTATTAATGTTAATTACGTGCAGAGACCTGTGGCAACACTATTTTACTTTGGGAGCGGAAGTCATATAAATTCATATCTCCAAATTATGGGGAAGATGTAAAGTATCCAGCAGGAGTAACGTGCCAGTGGGGATTCATTGTATGCACCATCCCTTACTGGCATAGCTATAATTTAAGTAACAAAAATATGTGTAAATATTTAGGGTGACAGGACTTGTTCGGCTGAGCTTAAATGCAGAGATTTTGACCTGAACGAGTCTGAAGAGTGCAGTGACGACCATCTTGAAGTCAACGATGGAGTGGGTGGAACAGAAAAGCTTTGTGGAAAGAAAACATTTGAGAAACCAATCAAAGCGACAAAAGGACTTCGGGATTTGTACTTGACATTTCGATCAACGACAGAAGGGAAGAAAGGTCGGAAGGGGTTTCATTGTGAAGTTAAATGCTCGACTGATACTTGTATAATTACTATTTACTAACGCATTACCCGCAGTGTACAATTCTTTTAATTTTTTAAGCTGCGACTGAGCTAACGGTCACACAAGAGAAGAACGTAGACAGTCGATGCGGTAAAGAAAATTAATTAGCGTTATCAGAGGTATGCGCTAAGTCAGAATCTCTCATGCCTAGTTTGCGGGTTACAAAATTCGAACGACCGAATCGTTGGAGGTAAAGATGCCAAAATGAATGAATTCCCGTGGCAAGTTGCAATCGTATTTACCGGAACTCGTTCTCCCAAATGTGGTGGAAGGTAAGAAACCGAAGGAATTGTTATGTATATTATGTGTTATTATTAATTTATACTGTGTCACTAGCATCATCAACAATAACTGGGTGCTTACGGGTAATAATCTAGTAATGTGAAAGTTTTAAAGAATGTAAAAATAATTTATGGATTTGAATAGCTGCCCATTGTTTTCGATTTGAAAAGACTGAACCCAAGGAAATTGATGTGCTCTACCACGCACGTTCCTTGGACATGACCAAACAGAAAGACTGGAAAGATGTCGCCCTGGGGTTAGCACAACATCACGCTGAGGCATGTAAAACTGTATGACTTTGATTTTCAGACAGTCTGGATCGATTCAAAGCAAAGGCTACAACGACGCCCAGTTGACTGATGAAGATGAGAAAACTCAAAGGTTCAAAGTCGTAGAAATTGTGAATCATCCTCAATTTACTGCCAAGTAACCAACAGCTGAAATGCTTTCAGCAGCTATTTTCTTGAGCGACATTCGATAATCATTTTTGCTGCACAAGGTACGACTTCGACGTCGCTCTTTTAAAACTGGACCGAAAAATTGACCTAGCCCACGCAGATGCACCGACACCCATTTGCCTTCCTGAATTCGGATACAATAATTCGTACATTGGTCAAATTCCATGGGTTGTTGGGTGGGGCCTGGGTCACGAAAAGGCAGGTGGTACCACTCGGTCTCTCCAGAAACTTGCAGTACCCGTCATTGAAACCGCGAGATGTCAAAAATGGAGCGCACATGGAATGTCGCAGCGTATGCTGTGTGCAGGGTAAACTCAAAATCACGTTTTCTAAAGGATACTGCTCATATTTGTATTATTTTATAGTTACGAAGAGGGAGAAAAAGACGCGTGCACGGTAAAAATAACTTCATTTTTAGAGTAACAGAACAAATAATCAGAACATATCTGGTACATTTTAGGGTGATTCTGGAGGTAATTTGTGAATTCATTTCAGTCAGCCATTAACACAATGCTTTGCAGGTCCATTGTCTCTGAAGGGGTCAGGTGACCAGTGGACACAGATTGGGATCGTATCGTGGGGAGAAGGTTGTGCCAGGAAACATAAACCTGGAGTATACGCCAGGGTTACGGGTAACATTTAAAAGTTCAATTCCAGTTCTAGTATTCAACCTTAATCACTCTTGTCTGTTTTCGTCACAGAACTGAATCAATGGATCCATGCAAATACCATCGGAGCAACTTGGTGTAAATCGTCTGTGGGTCCTTCTTAATTTATAATTGAATAAATTATTCACAAAATTAGAGTAACGTATTCTACACTGTGTTCAATCGCCGATCAAAATTATGAACTTAAACATTCGATTCATGGCGTTGAATGGCCGGGTTTCAAGTTCAATATGAATCCATCAATTGAACCATAATGTGAACAAACAAATCAGCAGCAAGGGTCAAGATTTGTAACTTTGCTTTCCTTTTAATTCATAAGTTGCACCGAATTATAAATTCTACTGTAATTTTACTACTAGAATGGTTTAAATTCTTGTTTAGTAGAGTAACCTTTTACCACAATTTCCAGTATTGATTTCCATTCTGGGTCGGGGTTCCGTCCGAGCGGTTGCAATAACCTTGAGCCAAGACCCGTTCACCGTTCGCCTGTAATTTTGCTTCCAAGCAGTTTCCACTGTGTCCAATCTTGAGTTGAGCCCAGCCCGGGTATATCTAATTAATCGTGCATGCACCGCAATTTAGAATTAATGCATTTAAGGATTTCATTTGTCAAAGCCTTACCGTGCTGGGTTTAGATGTCCACTGCTGTATCTTAATGTTGTTACAAATAACTCTTCCGAAGGGAGTTTCCATGTTGTACGTCCAACCGGTGGCTTCCATGCAACGGCCACCGCTTCCAATCGTGATTTGTCCAGGCGTCGTTGCGTAATTCTGTAGTTTTAGAATTCACAAATTAAGATGTAAGATAATTTTTTTTTATTGAAAAGCCTCACGTTCCAATTCTGGGATTGCAGAAATGTTTGGTCATCATCGGCCTCACTACAGTCTTCCATTGTATAGCCGCTTGACGTTTGGGCAATACATTTCCCCGCAAAGAACTTGTTCTGAAGCCGCTGGAAGGAGGCTGTTGGATAAATGGAAATGTCTGCGCAGGAGATAAAGACTTGCTGTGCCCCAGTTGGTTGTCGAGCTGTGAATTTCCAAACAATATTATAAATATTGGCCCTCGATTATTAGAGTCAGTGTTTGTGTTTAGGCTTACCAGTTTTGTAGTAAGTTTGAAGAACGCAGCGTTCACAAGTGAGGCCAAGAGGTAGCTCTGATTGCACCGTAACAAGCTTCATTATCGTATCGAAGTTGACATTGTATCGGTCATTTCCATCATCTAGTCGGAGTAAATTTTGGTCAAAGCAGGTTTGGTTTTCAGATTCTCTCCGGGCTTCGTCGCAGATACGAAATGCTAAGAAACCATTGTGTGGATTTGACACCCTTGTGTTGATCATTATGGTATCTCCCTCTCGATAAATGGCGTAGGGCAGTCTCCCTTCGTGCCATTCATTTGGACGATGAGGAAGAATGGGGGAAGGTGGAATGCGCTCTTCAGCCGCACCAACGTCGTCTCCACAAACACCACAGTCGTGAGGAGTTGCCGGATATCCTTCCAAAAATCTCGGAAGACCATCCTTGCCTACAGATTATTAGCAATTTCTGAAGTTATCCCTTTTCTTAATCTCATTTCAGTGCAAGTAATTTCGATGATTTGAATCAGGTATAATGAGCTTACGCTGTCCGCAGTTGTAGTAGCCAGTCGGTGTAGGCGGGCTCTCTCTCGGTTTAGGAATCTCCATGTACATATGACTGTCCGTTGCTGGTAGGATGATTGTTACGGTCAGAACTACTGCCGCAACCAAATTAGTAATGGCCATGATCTAATCTGAATTTACGGTTCAAGAGACTGTTGGATTCCTATGTAGGTTCGATCGAAGTATTTATAGGGTTAGATTTTAGATTAATTTGCTGCCAGATTTTGATTAGCAATTTTAATCCTTGAAGTCATTATTTTCATTTCCAGTAATAAGAGACATTCGTCTCATTCAGTATAAGTATAACGACAATTTTCAGTCATTAAAATTTGCCAGCAGATAAGCTATTTAGCATTGCTGAACGAGCCAGCAGATTCCAGTTTTGTACCTGGATCGTCGTTGATTTTGATATTTCAATAATGCAACCGGATTCCAAATCCGCAAAAAATATGTTCCAAATGCCCTTCACCGCATTGTACAGAGTCCGGACTGACATTGCAAAACATACCTAATAATGTATGCCTAATTAAATTCAAAAATAAGTGACGTTGTAGACCCAGTAGCATCCAATTTAAGTTGGACTTTATTCATTTGCGAACTCTTTCCAACTTGTAATCTGAACTTTAAATTACTAATTTACACAAGAGAAGGATGGGAACATAATCCAGCAACGCAACTAACCGAGTCTTAGTTATGTCTAGTCTTTAAATTTTTAATTTTTTTCTTATCTTTATATTTGCAACACATTAAAGATTTGCAACAGGGTTTTAATGGGAAAATCAGTCAATATAAGAGTTAACTTGTAATCTGAACTTTAAATTACTAATTTACACAAGAGAAGGATGGGAACATAATCCAGCAACGCAACTAACCGAGTCTTAGTTATGTCTAGTCTTTAATTTTTTAATTTTTTTCTTATCTTTATATTTGCAACACATTAAAGATTTGGAACAGGGTTTTAATGGGAAAATCAGTCAATATAAGAGTTTTGGGGAATATGCTTAAGCTAAGCTCAGTTTGTAAGGTTTGAAATTCAGACGTATTTTATTTTATTAT